>JBBPQL010000674.1:0-19165 GCA_038092515.1 Boletus subparvulus | reverse complement strand
ACTCAGTTGTTCTCACTGTCTATGTTTCGAAAAAAACAAGAGTAAGACTGTGAAGGAGGAGAAATCCACCAAGACAAAGGAGCTTGTCTTTCGTATCAACGAGAACAACTATATTGATTTTTTACAGAGCATTCTCGAGAAGCATGGCCAGGGCCACTTCAAAGTCTCTGAGAAGAAACATTTCCCTTTCAAGTTCGTGCCTCTGAAAGCCAAAAGGTCAGTATGCTATTTCCCCCCCACTTTTGCTGATTTCGACCTGGTCACGACATACTTTAGCCAATGTGTCAATGATGCTATAGATGTTGACAACAAGGCTGATTATGCGGAGATGGTAAAGAAAATACATGCCAGGAATCCAGGGACAACAAAGATCTATGTCGACATGAAGCATGTAGAGAAATTTCCCTCAGCGGATGACTCTGATGGCAGTAGTAACGAATCATCTGAAGATGATGATGGTCAGGTATGTAACTATTGTCATTTGTTCCTCGTAGCTCATGTGTAAGTGCAGAAGGCCCAGGGTGTATCTAACAAAGAACTTGGCACCCGTCTTATGCGCTGGCAGGTCAAGCTCAAGAAGCTCTACAGGAATGAGGATAACGATGGAATGACCTACGTTGGGCCCAGAGGACCGCTCCCCCTCACACCAGCCATGGTAATGGACTGGTGTCATGCACTGGTTCATCTCAACCCTTTCTTATCTGAGTCATGAAATGACTGACCACTCTCATAGGATGAAGGGCAAGCTACGCTCACTGTTCCACCAAACATCGAGTCTTTCAACATAGCCAAAAATCTGCCACGTGGCAGCCAAGCTCAAGGACCAACGCTGGCGACACCAACAACACCAAATGTCGATGTCAACTCCCTTACATCTGTTCTTCTCCTTCAGACACTCGCGAACCTGACATCTACCAATATGCCAGCCAATCATAACCGCACTTCAGTCCCTGCTGAGCCCCTGGTCCACCCGGAAACTCCTACGCGCACCACTGTCAAGGAGCTATCCTCTCCACCTGTGCTGTCACTGAGACAGCTCACTCACTTTCTCCGTTATGCAGAGACTCACCTTGGCGTTCGTGATGCCACCACATATGAGAGAGAGCTAGAGATTCAAGGAATCAGCCCTGACATACTCAATGTGGTCGATGATCAGATGCTCTCTTCGATGGGCATCCCTACTGGTGACATCATTTGTCTCAAGTGAGGGAATACAGTGTGGTGGAACAGTTCTGATTCAAAGTGCAAGCGAAGCAACACCGAGGCATTGTCGGAGTCATCTGGTGCACGTCCGCCCAGAAAGGTAGCATACAAGAAACATTACCATGACGGTGGTGGATGTCATTTCAGTGGACTGCCAATGCAACCTGACGATGCAGGCAACTCTCAATTCGGCCTGGTGCAGGACTATCAACTGTTTTACAAATGCGACACTCAGAACTTGTGGCTTCCTGTTCCACAGGGTTATACGGTCAATGAGGATGCTGAGGACAAAGAATGAATCCTTTCCAGTACTAGCAATAGACAGTGTTTTCCGACTCTATATGATGTACCCAGATGCTTTGAAATATCCTGCTGCTTTCTCACGAGTAATGCTCTGACATGCACAAACAATCAACATCATTGGGGGGTCTCTGCCACAGCGCCGCAAGTGAGCCTTGATGGTGGAAAAAGCTTGTTCAATCGGGTTGTAGTCCGGTGAGTAGGGAGGCAAATAGAGTAGCTTGCACACTGAAAGGCCATTAGCAAAAAAAAAGTGTACATTGGCATTTTGCAACTCACAATACATGTCTTCAACTGGTGCACAGACCCGCTCGCCATGGTGAATGCGACAGTTGTCCATGATGAGGACACTACGCGGGCCGGGGTATGGATTGGTGAGAGGCATCTACATGGTTGATGAGAACATGCCGACATGCATAAAAGAAATATACTACGCATGACCTGGTCTCTCAAAAACTGCAGAAAACAGTCACCATCGACAGTGCCTTCGATAATATCATACACAATGATGCCATCAAGTGTGATTGCAGGAAGGATGGAGTACCACAAACCACAAACAAAAGGTCGTTGTATGTGGCAGTGCTGACCTGCAGGCACCCATCCATACCGGTGAACACTAGTTCATTTATCCATAGCAGCCTCATCGATGAATACAAGCATGTTTGCATCTGGTGCCTCCATTCCAATACGGTTCATGTAATACGCACGCAACTCCGTGTTCCGTTCTGCAGCTGATGCAGAGATGGCCTTGTGAGATATCTGAAGACGTTGAAGGGCTCGGTACAGAGTAGGGATGGATAACTGTACATGGCGCTTCAAGTGGAGCTCTTGTCGAAGTTCATCAAGGTAGATGGTATGGCGATGTCGAACAATGGCCAAAATGAAATCTTCATCTGCTCTCGTGAGGCGGCGCCGACGTCTAGTGGCACAGGAGTAGGTGTATGGATTGTACACAATGCCAGATTTTGCATAGCGACTGAGGACCTGGTAGACGAGCGACTTTTTGACACCGAGAATAGTGCAAATACACTTGGCTGTATATCCGTTGTCAAAAAGAACTGGAATTTTTGCTTTGAGTTCGTTGGACAACGTGCATGGCATGATGTAGGAGGTAGTAAAAAGTTGACTGTCGAGAAAATCCCTCACAGGTACTCCTGGGGTCCTTACTCGGCTACTAAGCGAACATCGAAATCGAAAACAACTTTCCACAGAATAATGAAAACCGCTGTAAATAACCTCACCTTCACTGGCAGAGTGCTACCTTTACGCCGGGGTTCGAATGTACGTGACACTGGGTAATACTGGTTAATTAATGTCCATAATCGACGGTACTAGTACGTGGCAAGATCCTGAGCCTCCTTTTTTCAATTTGTCGCCTTCATCTCCGTCGTGTTATGCGATTCGAAGACTTGTCAATGGCCATAGTACGATCCACTCACGGATCAGTGCTCAGTGATGATAACGTTCAACGTTCAACACCATGCGGCTTCGTGAGCACAGCAACATGTTACCTTGCAGTACAGTTCGCTGTCACGGTCGAGAACGTCTGACTCAGATCTGCGAGACCTGTTTATCGCTCAGGCTTGACGACACTATGACATTGACAGCCTGATCAAGGATTTTGAGAGCTGTGATTGGAGGGCGGTCGTCTCCTGCCACGCTAAAATTGAGCTGCAGGTCACCGGTTGTGTCCGCTTCTGTTGGTTTGCGAATCTGAGGCCTCAGCGCTGCTCAGAAGTCAACTTTGGGATTTCTCAAAGGGACACGTACGCGGCCTGTGCTGTGGCACGGTTTTCGTTCAAGTTGGTCAAATTGTTGATCGCTCGAAGTAATGATATAATTATTCTTTTGTTGTTTGCAACAGTGTCATGCTTTTCAAGTTGTGTACTTCGTGGAGACTGCCACTGGCACTGAGTGGGCGGACGTTGTGCGTTTCGAGCATGAGTACGTACGCCTCGTAACCAGGTCGCACAGGTATGTCATCATGTTGTCACCCATTTTTCATCATGCAACTTCAAATACTAACTTTGTTCTCTGCGACCCCTTCGGCGACGAAAACTAACCGTGTTTGCGTGGTAATATAGCCTATCTGAGATCTGAAACAGCGTAGCGGAGGCCCGTGCAACCACCTGCAACTTGAACTCGGTTTCGGGGCAGCAAGAACTTTCGTTTTGCGTCAGCCGATTGGCCTACAGAGAGCTGTCGACCGATAACGTTACAACCATGTCTCGCCGGTCGGCAGCATTCCCGTCGCATAAATGGGCGTGGCATGGAAGGCCACCCGACCGAAAATTTTGCTCGAAAGGCAAACCATGGGTCCTGGGTTGCTCACTAAAAGTCTCTTCCTCCTCGTGGCTATACACCATGCATCGTCCGCAACCTACTCGAAATCGAGCAGCTTGACCGGCCAAAATTTCATCAACGCGTTCACTTGGGAGACAACACCAGATCCCAATTATGGACGTGTGTAAGTGCGTATTTCGCCGATGGAATTCATGCTCTTTGATGCGCGGCGCTGTAGGAACTACGTCGACCTTGCGACAGCACAATCCAAGGGACTGGTGTCCATCTCTCAGGGGAATCGAGTCACTTTACGCGCGGATAGTACCACAATACTCAATTCAACGGGATTGGGGCGCGATTCGTTCGATCTGGTGTCCAAAAATCAATATACCACTCACGTCGCCATGCACGTACTTTTACTTGCATCGTCTAGTTAATCTCACATCTTATAGTTTTGACATTGCTCATATGCCTGAAGGTTGTGGCACTTGGCCAGCTGTTTGTGCGTTACCTGCCCACTTTCCCGTGTAATAGGTCACAGGGTTTACACGAAACTACACAGGGTCAGTTGAACTGCAGTTTTACCCTGTTAGCGTCACTCACCTGGAGTAACAAATAAACTCATTAGGGTGTGTCCTTTCTCAACGATTCATTATAAATTGGGCTGACAATCAATTTCTTGTAGGAGCTTGGCACGGACTGGCCTAATGGGGTATATTTTCTTCGAGTTCTATCATTCACGTGCTGAGATGGCATTAGGGAGAAATCGACATCGTAGAAGGGGTCAACAATCAGTCCCCTGATACAATTACCTTGCACACTAGCGCAAGTTTGTCCTTCATCCCATGATCTATTCACGCCGATCTCCTGACTTACAAAGCACCATAGATTGTACGATGCCTTCATCTCGAGTGATGAGCGGGTGAATAAAGATGCTCTATTACGTCGATCAGAACTATGCTCACCACGCCATGATAGAACGAGCCAAGGAAACAATTGCGATGTGAACGAAACGGACAATGCGTCTTGCGGTGTTACGGTCAACTCGCCCAACAGTTTTGGTCCATCATTCAATTCAGCCGGTGGAGGATGGTAGGTCACATTCCTTCATCCGTTACATCGCCGTGGTGACTCTGGAAAATGTTAGGTACGCGATCGAGCGCACATCCTCGTTTATCAAGGTCTTTTTTTGGTCGCGCAAGAGTATAGCTATTCAAGTTCCGAAAGACGTGACACGTCCTGGTCCAACGATCAATACAGACACCTGGGTATGGATTGAATGTTTGCAACGAGATCGAAGCAGACGCTGAAACGTTTCAAAAATTTGGCAGGGAGTACCTGCGGCATATTTTCCGAGCAGCGCGAACTGCAGTTTTGCGACCCATCTGAGTGCATTTAATATCGTGATAGATCTTGACTTTTGTACGTGGCTTCTCCCCGACCTCGGTCCAGGTGCAGCGCATTGATATTCTCGTCCGCCCCTCCACCCCTCTCTTATAGGTGGCGCGTGGGCTGGAAACACCCAAGTTTACAACGCGTCTGGTTGTCCGTCGACTTGTGCCGGTTAGTTTTCGTTCGTGCGCGAAAGCTCATAATCTCAACCTCCAAACCTTGTAGATTATGTAAATTCAAATCCCTCGGCATTTCGAAATGCCTACTTCACTTTCAATGCATTGACTATTTACGAGTAGGCGGAGGTAGAATTTATTTGTGGGATAGCTGGCATTTTGATATGTGTCAATGATGCTGGTTACATAGAGGTGTCTATTTTTCTTTTGACTTTGAATTAATTTCTCCGCGGTGATCGTTGATCGACGCGTTTCGTGTAACTGCTTCATCTCGACGTGGTAATACCAGAAAGGGGCTTGGGTGCGACGCATGACATCACGAATGTAGAAATGGTGCCTGTCAGTTTCATGCCCAAAGTCGGTCGGACCATCCATCCGTCCTGGCATCGAACTGAGGAAAACTCAGTGTCGAATAGTGTGTAAAAGTATGCATGCTTGTTGGCGTAGAGGCAGGCTTTCCTTCGCCTCCCTTGTCCACATCCATGTATGCCTCCAAATTCCCATCTGAGTTTTCCGACCAAATGGTTCATGTGTGCGGTGGTATCGAGGGTGAGCGGATGAAATCCACGCGTGGGATCGGACAGACGCAGATCGAGAAATGAGGCGTGGGTAGTGGCCGATATTCGTTGACAGAATTCGAAATATGATAACAGTTTAGAGACAACTCGAACGACGTATCTTGCGGAGAAGCGCCCCATATTGTTCATGCTGCTGCTGCCAAGCATCGATGGCACGATGGTAGACATCCAATCCGAGGACGACGTTCAATGAGTCCGCTCATGTTCTGGATGACCTCTTCTCAATGTCTTTCGTGCGAAGCGGTTCTGTCGAAGTCCATCGGAACTATCCACGGGTGCACGTGTCCCTGATGGGGTCTTCGCGGCGTGAGACGTTTGGTCGTCTAGGCCTGAACGACCAAACAAGGTTCAGGCTTATCCACTATCTTGCTTGAGTGTTCCCTGAACCGGACCGGAGAGCGAATTTGACATGCTAAAACTCCAGTGGTTATATGTTGGTTGTAATTCGGGGTTGAAGCTCTAAACTTCGGCCGGAGACGGAATGACTTGTAATGGAGAAGCCTGACAACGCCGTTTCAAAGGAAAGGAAACAAGAAAAACGGCAAATAACAATTGGGTCATTGGTTTTGCTTCCCATGGGATCCTTAATTCCTGTCTAGTACATTTCTTGTTGGCGTTAGAGCTTAAAGGTGTTTTCCCGGTTGAGAACTGACCCGTTTAACTAATGAGCGGTGGGTGGGTATCACCAAAACTGTGGTCGCGAGAGGGCTGCGCTCCTACCAGATCTCGGTTGGCTATGGTCGGGTTCTTCATGCTCCGGAGCAGCGGAAGCGTGTATCTCCCTGAAGTAGCAACTTGCGAGAAGGGAGCATAGGGGACTTCCTCTAGACGGTGAGAAAGAGCATGACCGGGCGGTATATACAAAGTTAGCTGGTGTGGGTTTGGACGAGTTGGCAGATCAGCGGAGGGACGTGGTGTCCGAATTAGGAAGAGTAGCGGCCGCACAAATCAACAGCCTTCTCTGCCATTTTCCATATCCCCTCGATCCGCGTCCTCCTCGACCAGTTACCTCCGATCTTTGTCTATCCTCTCCATCCACCATATTTTCCCCCTCATGTCCCTTAACATCCTTCCGTACGATCTTTTGTTTAACATCGCGCAGTATCTCGCCATCGACGATATCCACAATCTCCAAGCGGTGAGCACCCCACGTACGCATCTCGTCGCTCTACATTACTCACTCGGATCGTTTCTGCAGACCTGCAAATCGCTTCGGGCGTTTACTCTCACTCGACCCGTCTACCGCGCGCTCGCACATGGCTTGCTTGCTCGCTCTCGGCCCTTGCCTCTTCCAGCCTTCCAACGCCTCTCGGACCTCTCTACCCCAAGTCTCATCAAGGCGGTCGACAGAGCTCATAGTTTTGAAAAGGCTTGGAGAATTCGTGCACCTCGTCCCGCAAGGTCCCCGTTTTCTTTGTCTCCATCACCATCCACCTCATCCGACAGACCCGGCCAATGGTACACAAAGATATCCGCCCCTCCAAACGAAGAGATCGATTGGTTATCACCGATAACGTCTTCGTACACCCTTTGTGCAACTAAGAGTGGTCGGGTCATTTGCTGGGACGTTATGCGCGACGTCTGTCTCGCAGAGTGGGACCCGCGCACGCTATCCGCGCAACGTGGTGGCACTGAGCGTGTTCCCAATGATGGTCACAAGATAGATCGACGCAAGTCAAAGGAAGACGGCGAAGATAACGACGACGACGGTCCAGAGGACGTTGACGCTGAAAAGAAATGGGAATTATGGAAATGCCGCGTCGAATTTGACGAACGGGCAGTGTACTTTACAATGGCAAGAGTTCTCGAGGGATCGTAAGTGTAACACTGCACACTTGTGCGGCGTTCTAATCCGGATCAACAGCTATGACGACAACCGAGTAATGGAGTTCGTTCTGATGAAACTTGCGTTTCCGCCAGAAGTGCGGGACTACCCCTCTCCGTTGTCTCAGCCCTTGTCATTCACTCCCGAATTTCTCTGTTGCTCGCCTCCCAAGAGTCCGGCGAACTCTCCCCCACCGTCGTCCCAGGGATCATCCCCACAAGACTCAACTCTCCACACATTCAGCACGGCTACAGACTCCGCTTACCCTACACGTTCACCCCTGTCCACGCGGACTACGTCACCTCTTCCTGATTGCACAGACTGTTATCGAGAGACGCCGACGCACACCGTTTGCCCCTGCGCAGCCCCTTCGGTCTGCCCAGCTTGTCCTGGCGGTCGCTTTATAGGTACTCGAGGTTCTCGGCGTGCGGGGATTCTTTTTGAAACTCCTTCGCAACCTACACACGAACATAAACCCATCTTCTTTCCACTGACATCCTTCCATACGACTGGAGTGGTTATGAACGTTTTCTTGTTGGATCCACCGCGTCGCCTCTTGAGCGCGTTCGTATGGGTAGCGAGCAGCAACACTATCGGTGAGCAACTGAAAGAACACCATTGTGCTTCGCACATTGATCCCTCTCTAGGGTTGTATGTTTTGCTGGATTGGGCTAAAGATGAATACGTTTTCGTGGACACTGGTGTCGGCTGTGTAAGTTTCATCGTTCTCCCGTGTGACGGTTCATCATGAACCGTCCAAACACATCCGGAGGTCTGTCTAACACGCAATGTAACATTCCAGCTTATATCTTCAAACTGGTCTTGCATCTTACATGAGGACCAAATAGTAATTCACTCGGAAGAAGCAGACGCCGCTTACCAACACTTTTATCCTCTCAACATTCTCCGCAACCTCATCAAACCCCGCAAGCCCAGCCTTCTCGCAAATCACATCCATAGCCGCGATTGTGAACCAACGAATCACGACCCACCGCGCAATTTTTGCCGCGATGACCTGCCCGTTATTTCGATTCGACTATCGCCAACGAGATCGATATCGAAAAAATTTGTCTTCCCAAGTGTTCAACCTAGTTCTGTTGAGGTTACCAATCCCGGCTTCACTCCCGACCATGATGTAGAAGATAGCGAGGGGGCCTCTGATGACGCTCACAGTCCATCGCCAGCCGCTATACCAGCAGAGAAGTCTGGAGAAGCCAGCGAGCAGGACGGATTTCCTGACAATGGCTCGGAGCACGGAACGGAAGACGATGATAGGTGGTCACAGGAAGCCGTAACAGAACGCTCAAGAACGAAGGGAAAGGAAAGAGCTGATAGCGAGGATATTGTTGACGAGTATGAACCGGGTCCATCGTCGAAAAGAGCGAAAGACAAGGGTAAAATGCGGGAAGTGGATGCCGAACAGGAACCAAGTGGAGAGACAAGTCAAGCCCAAGCTTCGTCAGCGTCGCATCAGAGCTCTCCTGGTACTGTCCATTCGTCTTCGAGCGTTTCAACAGAAATGCAACCCTTCGTGCCCTCTACGACGTCATTACCGGCCCCAAACCCGTATCCTTTCCCGCCTTGGTATCCCGAGTCAGCTCATTTTGTTCGACAGTGGTGGCCTACACTACCTGGAGTTCCTCGACTAAGTTGTACAGTCGTTCTCCTTGCTGCCCACGATCCCGATACCCACCGTACACGATTCGTACTAGCGCAACACTACTTCCGCGTCCCGATTATCCGCGAACCATCGGCGTCGAGCGCTCCAACATCCGACGCTCGCACAAACGGGGAAGGTGATGATGAGATGCTTCACCTCTGGTACGTCTCTACGCCGTTTGAAGTCGTTTGTGTGCTCGATGGGTCGAGTGACAACGATGACGATGAGGAAGCGGGTGACCGACCACGTCCCCTTGTCGCCGTCGACTTTGGACACGCTGTCTGGATCGAGTATGCTGCAGAACCAGGGGGTGTCTATGGTGTGGACGCATCGCGACTCGTAGGCCACACGCTATTTTCGGACAGTGAAGACGAGGATGAGGATGAGGATGAGGCGCTGTTTGCAAGCATGTCGGATGACGGGAGCGGGTCGGCTTCGGCGCCAAACGGCGCGGGGCGTCATCACGAGCTGCCTGGACGCGCCGCGAGCGAGTCGACAAACCCATACGATGGAGACGTTCCCATATACGACCCACGGCGACACCGCGTGCCGAAATGTCTTCGCTTCGTCACATTCCCGCCTGTCTTTACCGCGGTGGATCGGAGGCGGGAGAAGCCTGGGGAGGAGCGTTTGTGGCGCGAGGAAGCGGTCGTGCGTACCCTCGAGATTCCAAAGGAGCTTGATTTGGATGGGGTAGAGACGATCAACATTGATCAGAGTCAGGGGGCTGTGATTTTATCGGTCAAGGAAGGGAAGATTTTCATTTTGAGATATGAGTGAGCGAGAGTGGTGCGTACATTGCGGTTGGGTGATGGTGGTGTTATGGGCATGTGATGGACCGGTTGGTGTATGTAACATATGTATGTGTAGCCAGCGGCGTATTAGTCCCAGTGATACACATGCAGTCAAAGAAACGGTGTCTGCCAATTCGTGTGTGGCGCCCGCTTTGCGGACCTGTGGCAGTTTCCCGAATGATAGGAGGGAAATGCCATGCGGGAGTGGGCAGAGGTCTTTCATTCATTTCGTTCGCATTTCACTGCATGTGGCGTATCGATGATGCTACTAGTAGTCATCGTGATTCTGGGCCCGGGCCCGCCGGGTCATGAGGTCATGGGGTGATGCCTCGTGCCCGTCCACAGGATGGGTACAACCCCAACGCGGCGCGGCGCAACTTGAATAGCAGCACCGTGGCAACGATGCGGTCCATATGGAACGTGTAGCTTAGCTAACAAGCCTGCCTGGAGCCTCGCTCGAGGAGTGTCCACACACTGGATAGTGAGCTTGCCACTTCCTTTTTATCCTCTGTCAGTGTCGTCGTCGTGGATCGTGCACAGTACGCCTATCTACAAAGGTAAACCTATCTCTTGCATCTCTGACGACACCTCGGTCATCTGAACGTGTACGCAGCGACTTCTTATCAGTCTTTGGCGACCCTTTACGTCTAGTCAGCTCGGCCACCCACCAGCAATCCATCACTGGCTGCCTGACATTTGTCCTTATCGGAGCTGTCGGTCCTTCATCAAAACCAGTCGCACAACACCCGCTCGTCGCCGTATCCATGTTCAGCCTCCCATGGAACAGTGGGGCCTCGACCCCGAAACGAAGCAGCACGCTCAAACCCGCACCTCTCCCCCCTAAACTCACGACCACCACACCCTCCGACTACCCACCTCAGGTGGCACAGGACGCACAATGGGAACATATCAAATCCGGGTCGCCTTCGTCGCCCGACGTCGACGACGAGGCCACGCCCGAGAGCCTCGGGTATAGCCAGGTGGACAGCCGTGACCACCCACCCTCACTCCCGCTCCCATCTCTTCAGTGGAATGAGGAGAGGGAGCAATTGCGTCAGCAGCTCGATGCGGCGCTCGATGCACAGCGCAAGGCAGAGAGTGACCGTGACCGATGGGAACGAAAGGTGATAGAGCTCCGGTCCAGAGAACGGGAACGGGAACAGGACGGGTCTTCAGCCAGGAACCGCCGCGAGCGGGAACGGGACAAGGAGAAAGAGCCCGGCGCGGCTGCCATCGTCGTGACGGACGCACTCAAGGAGGAGAATGAGAAACTCAAAACCATGCTGCAGCAACAGACGAAACAGCTGGACGCCGCACGGGAGGAAATGAAACAGGAGCACTCGCAGTTGCAGTCTGAGGCAGAAAAACTGAAGGGAGAGGTGGATGCCGCTCGTGGGGCGCATAAGGAGGAGGCGGAGACTTTGAAAATGACCTTACAGGAGCACGTTCAGCGGATTGAGTACCTGACGGTTGACCGCGATCGCTTACGGAAAGATAGAGAATCCGTCAGGGGGAATCTCAGCGCGCAGATCGACCAGCTGAAGTTGACGCACGCAAAAGAGACCGAAGAGTTCAAAATAACGCTCGAGGAAGTCAACCGTGACCGAATGCAGGCACATTCAGAGCTACGGAAAGTCAGAAAATCGCTCGACGGATACGCTCCCAAGCTGGACGAAGCCCTTCGCGAAATCGATCGTCTCCGCCGTGAGCTTTTCAATACGAAGGAATCGAGCCGGATGGCTGCCGAGCTCAAGCAGCGTCTGGGCATTCAAAACAAGGAACTTTACGATGCACGGGAGGAATCGTCAACGCTGAAGAAAGAATTCAATCAACTCGTGACACTCCTTGAGGACCGAACCTCGGAGCTCAAAGGCGCGCAGAGTTTCCTCACCACGGCTGACGCCTTTTCTGGCGTCGAGGTTACCAGTACCCTTCAGAGGCTTAACGCAGAAGTGCTTCAAAGCACTGCGTTCATGGCCGAGTCTATGGTTGAGCTGTTCTTCCATGAAACGACGCCGCAAGTGTCAAAGACGGATGAACAACTAGCGGCTTGCAAACGAGCATCGGCTGCGATCGGAGGCGTCGTTGTCCATTTTCTCGGCACGAAAAAACATGGGGACGATCCCATTTTGATCCAGATCGCGTTCCAGGCGTATCTGACATACCGTCTGCGTTGGATCGCATGCGCTTGGATCATCGGCGGAGAAGAGAACCATAACCAGTTCATCGACGCAATTTATCAAAGCGTGCACGAAAAAGGTGAGTGGTCGCTGCTCAAAAACAAGTTACCCGACGAAATACTCACGCACATGATCAGAGGCACAGGCGATCGCTGGCCGCTGGCGCGCCCTCACGCGTGGGCACGTCCCATCGACGCCATTCGATAATTCACAACTCGCGTTCCAAATCGCGACCAAGATGATCTCCGGTCTTGGGGATATCCTCCTTACCGCTGGATGTACCACGCCAAAGTCGGACATTACTTCGGCCCTCGCTTCCAAATTCGTGGAGAAACTCTCCTTCTTGGTCTCTTTAGCCATGCGTGTGAACAAGATCGTCGGTGAGGACGTTACGTCGGGCGATTTCGAGGTGTTGGCAGTCCCGCCGGCGACCGCATTTGATGTGACGACGATGGAGGATTCATACGACGATGGGCGGTCTGCAAAGGCAAGAGGGAGCAACATGTCCAAGGTCCTGTGTGCGACAGACCTGGGTCTGAGGAAGAAGACGCGGGTGGGAATGACCGGAGAGAAACAGTGGGAGACAATGGTCTTGCTCAAGCCCAAGGTCGCACTGGAGTCAGTTGTTGAGATCATGGATGAGTGAGTTCTGAGACTCGTCCCTACAATGTGTGGTATGCCCTTTATGCGTTTCTGCTCTGGTATTCGTGCTGTACGGCGCTGTATTATAGGATAGTCTTACGTGTCATATTTTCCGAGACTGGGTGTTGGGGCCTGGACCATTCTTGTTCAAGTTATTGCCATGGCACGAACACGCGTCACACACAACCAGGTCCATCTCGCTGCTGCAAGCCGATCTGAACATTTTTCAGGTCTGAAATTATGAGCGACCTAGAGATAGCAAGACGAGGATTTGGTGTGCCACGAGCGTACAGTCTCCAGTAACACTGAAACCTTTGACGGATATGGCGTCAACTTGAAGCGGCACTGGCCCATCTGAGAGCGCCGCCGGTCCGTAAGAGCGAGCTGGACAGGACTTTGCAGGGTCGTAGACTCGGAGCGGATCACATATCCTCAGATCTCAGAATCAGACTTGGCATAGAACACAAGTCGCGGACGAGGAAGAACAACGTGAATTCTCAGCGAAACTGCCAGTGCTTAGTCAGCATCAGCCTTCCGTGGAGCTACTACGAACTGCCACTCGCAGCAAATCTTCGAACGGCGTCGCGTTCTCGTGGCCTAATCGTGCCGGTGCAGAAAAAGTCCCGCCTTCGAATGTGAGGGGGAAATCGAGGACCTGGAACCTCCTGCAGGCCAGACCCGAGACCGAGTTCTAATGCTCGAGCTAAGAACATCATATGGACCTGGTATACAACCAATATCACGATCCTATAATGTAATTTTTTGCGTCATACTGACGTCCGACATTTTCTTTCCTGCCAGACGATCTTCGCTCCTGAAATTGGAAGGTACGAAGGTTTGACAACGTGCTGTTTAGTTCTCACGAAGGTCAGACACGACACGTCCAAACCCCACCATCCACCTTGATTTCTCTTTACTTCCAGTTACGAAGTTTATTATGCGAATTTTCCACCCATCCTTTCTCGCCCTTGCTTTGCCCACCACGCTTGCTATACCGGGCGGTAGCGGTGCAGATGTCAGAGTACAAGTGAACAATGGGGTTTCGGAGGGTAGGGTTTTTGCTTTACTTCAAATGCAACGTTTTCAATTTCAGCCTTTGGTTCACCAGATACAATCAAGACAGACTACCGGGCATGTGAGTACCAAGCAGTCCAGATCGAAAAGGACGCTTATGTTCGCCGCAGCATTCCTGGACCCGTCGTACATTGTCGAGAGCATAAAAAGTAAGCATACTCCCAAACCTATCCTTTATCCTATTCTCATCTCAATGTCGCAGATGCATACCTCCCATCGGCTCTTCGCATGACCGGTGCAATCCAGGCTCTTGTGGCGCCCAACCCATCCCCGTCTGACTTTTGGGAAATGGCGATGAAATCCGAGAAGGTTTTGCAGGATTATGTTCCCCGTTTACTCAAATCTGCTGCCGCATACTTCAAATCAACCAATTTCACCGACATTACAGTTGCTATGAACCACATTGTCAATGCCACCGCCACTTTTCGCGACAACATCAAAGGCGCTCTGGATGCTCACCATATCACCTTTGATGCACTCACCGAGGAACTTGAAGGGATTTTTATGACGATAGTGAACGACCTGGAGAAAATTCCTTCCCCCGACAAGGCGCCTGGCCACACTGAGAGGGAAGAAATGGTTGACAAGGTCCTGGACGATACCGGGAGGGCACTCATAAAGCTTGCTACGCGCTACGGAATTGAAGAAGAAGTCGTTAAAGCTTACCTACTCGCTTTGAAACCACAAGTGCAGGCACTCACAGTCGCAGTTGGTATGTCCAATCCACTTCCGTACCGAAGGTGGTCTGAACGTCCCAACTTATCGCATAGGCGATATCAATGAGCAGCATCCCCAACTCCTCCCCGCTCTTGCATTCAGTGTTACCGCCCTGCTCATTCCCGAATCTTGGATTCTTAGGCCTTTTCTAAGCTTGTTTGGCTTCGGACCTGCTGGACCTGTCAAAGGTGCGTTGAAACACCAGAACCACATATTCGAAGCTCAACTTGGTACTGTAGGTTCGGCTGCTGCTTGGTTGCAAAGGCGTTTTTGGGGGGCTGCAGTGGCATCTGGTAGCTGGTTTTCTTGGCTCCAGGCAGCCGGAATGGGTGTAATTCCGAAGTGGGCTGGGCTCGTCACTAAAGTGCCCTTATTGGTTGGAGGTCTATTGGCAATGTTGCTTCCCTGTTTCAACCGTGGATAAACTGGTCGCATGCCTTCGTCCACCTTTTTGTTCGTTTCTCCAGTATTCTTTCGCCGCTGAATGAATGTAGCATACATCGTGGCTGTGCATGTACACCACTCAGAGAACTTTCAGCGATGAAAGAGATCAATCGATCAAGGTAAGTTACGCGTGAGTGTCTTCATCCGCTCAAGATCCCCCTGCAGCGTGTTCACTCGATCATTTGCACGGACTATCCTGTCGATGTTGTCTGATGCGAATGCACGTTTGCGGCAATGCAGTACCTAATACTTAACCTACTGGACGCATGCACCTTTGCACGACTGCCTGGTCACACATTAACGCAGAGAAACAGATCCAACTACAGCGTCCATCACATTTAGCATCACAGTATAACATACGATCGGGTAATTATGAATATGTCCTGAGGGTGGCCACTCGTGATGGAAGTTGCAAATCTAGGCATGTTTGTCCTTAGGCTTCTTCATAGGCCGATTTTGATACTCATAGATTGGATGGCTGGTCGATCGATTATCGCCCGATTTGCATATGGTCCAATATCGGGTAGTGAGGGCTGAATCCCATGAACATGCTTCGAATGCGTGGGGTTGACCGGCTTTTCATAGGATGGAAGCAAGACTACAGATTCAGAGATTTTTAAAAAACTAGTTCCCTCGTCGGCATGTCAAATTTTACAGACGGATTTACAAACGAGTGACTCCTTGAACAGTGCATGCGGAAAGGATGAATGACTCGATCGATGATCGCTGTCGTGGAGGGTAGACAAATTGGCGTCGGAGCTGTCGCTGGGTTGCACTCGTCGTTAATCGCAAAACCGATGGTTTGACCTCATACATAGACGGGCTGTTCGGGGCCGTGTACACCCACGGGGGGAGCAAAGGGGACGAGACCGTTTACAGATCGGGGCCCCGGGGTCCCATGTTCGGGATCGGAACCAGGGTAGAGGGGTGCCCAGATGTTTCTGCCGGCCATGTACACAGATGAGGGGGTCCTCGTTGACTGGGGGGGTTGGGCGCCTGCGAAGCCTGGGGTGTCGTTTTGTGAACCACCGTTGCAATGCTAGTTTGGCGCGGTATGCCATGGTTGCCTTCACGGAGAGGGGAAGGGTAGTCACATCACCGGGACGACGAGAGAAGAAACGAGACTGAATGCGCTGAAGACGGGCGGGGTTATCTGGAACTTGGGTGGCTAAGACGAGAGCGTGAACGAGCGGTCGAGGCTCAGCGGGAATGGGCGGAGACGGGGACGAGTGCGGGGAAACACGCGCGTCGGGACTTGTACCGTTTGTGGGGGTTGTCATTTAGCCTCGGGCTGGTGATGGCTGGGTTGGCGAAGGAACGATCCCTCAGTGGAAATGCGGCCCACATGGACAAGCGCCGAAAACACGAGATGATTATGGAATGCGTGCACTGCCAATCTATATCAATGGGGTCACTACAGTGCGGAGAAGGCATACGGACCACAGCTTGTTCTTTGACTCCCACCATTGAAGGGCTGCTATATTTTGTCACTCATCTGAACACGTCGTCAACGTTGACCGGTGCGTATGGAAAAGATGCAGCGCGCGTTGATGGGCTGATAATTGAACCCAGCAATTGGATTCAACTTCCGTAGCCAGTCATACGCAGTGACATTCACAGCGAATGGTGAGTATCTTGTGAGCGGCGAGCACAAGGGGGTTTGGAGTGTGTGGAAGACGGCAAACAAATGGCAACAACGGAGGGTGGCATACTGACTCGTCCGACATTCCTTTCATGCCTACTGATCTTCGCAACCTGAAATGAGAAGGTAAGAAAGGTTTGATAGATGTGCTGTATACTTCTCACGAAGAAGGACAGACGAAGTTGAGGTTCACCATTTTGATCTTTGTTCACTTGCTGACGATTCGGAGGGGTATCACGGATTTTCCTCTCGTCCCTGCTCATCCCTGCTCACTTTCGTTGCCTCTCTTTGTCCACCGCAGATGCTACACTGGACAGTCGCAGTACAGACGTAGGTAACTGTGCAGTTGCAGAGGGTACCAGCGGTAGGGTCTGTACGTTACTTTCAATGTAAAACGTTTAATTTCAGCCATGGGAGCTCCCCGGGCACGTGAGTAACACTAAGGTGTCCAGATTGAAAAGGGTGCTTACGTTCCCCGCAGTGTTCTTTGACCCGTCGTACATTATCGAGAGCATAAAAGGTAAGCATACTCCTAATCCTACCTTTATCCTAATCCTATCTCAATGTCGCAGATGCACATCTCCCATCGGTTCTTCGCGTGACCGGTGCAATCCAGGCTCGTGCGGCGCCCAAACCGTCACTTCCTGACTTTTGGGAAATAGCGATTAAATCCGAGAAGATTTTGCAGTATTATGTTCCCCATTTACTTCAAAACGCAGCCGCGTACTTCAAGTCTACCAAATTTACAGAAATTACAGCTGCGATGAATCACATCGTCGACGATACCTTCGCGACGACATTAAAGGCACTCTGGATGCTCGCCATATCAACTTTGATGCACTCACTGAGGAGCTCGAAGCAATTTTTATGGCGATAGTGAACGACCTGGAGAAAATTCCTCTCCCCGACAGGGCGCTTGGCCACATTGAAAGGGAAGAAGTGGTTGACAAGGTCCTGGACGATGCCGTGAGGGCACTTAAAAAAGCTTGCTGCGAGCCACGGAATTGAGGAAGAGGTCGTTATAGCTTTTATACTTGCTTTAAAACCGCAGGTACAGGGACTCATAGTCGCAGTCGGTATGTCGACCCCATTTTCCATGCTGAGGGTAGTTTGGATCTGCTAATCTATCACGTAGGCGAAATCGATGAGCAGTATACACAACTCTCCCCACTCTCGCATTCAACATTGCCGCCCTGCTCGTTCCAGAATCGTGGATTCTTAGACCTTTTCTAAGTTTGTTTGCTTTCGGACCTACGGGTCCCATCGAAGGTGTGTTGAAATACCGGAATAGCACATTCTACGTTCAACTTGATAGTGTAGGTTCGGCTGCTGCAGTGGAACCCGGTAGCTGGTTTTCCCGGCTCCGGGCAGCCGGAATGGGTACCATGCCGAAGTGGGCTGGGCTCGTCACCAAATTTCCCCTGCTGGTTGGAGGTCTATTGGCAATGTTGCTTCCCTGTTGCAAACGTGGATAGCTGGCTGCATTCCTTTGTCCACCTTGTTGTCCCTTTCTTCCGTACTCTTTTTGGGCCGCTGAACGAATGCACGGACAGAGGCTGCCATTCCTCACACAAAACTGTAAGCGACGAAAGAAATCAAGGTATGTGCGAATATTCCAATCCCATTCGTCCACTCAAGATCCCAGCGTCGGCGTGTCTGGCCAATCCGGTTTATGGTGTTTGTTTTATGTTCGAGTGCTCGTTTGCACCCATGGGGTACCTACCGGAAACCTGCCGTGGCTGACGGCGGGAAACACTGAGACGAGCGGACGACAGCACTGGACCACGCTCTATATGGAGGACCATGACGTATGGGTACAAGGGGCAACTGGTGTATCTCTACGAGGTGCAGGGTGAATATAGGATGCCAGTAGTAGGATGCCAACAGGCTTACACCTACCCGCACCTTTATGCAACTGCCATTCATACATACAACGCCGCAGTGAAACGGATACCAGTACAGCTCGGGGGTGGTCACTTGTGAGGGACGTTGCAAACCGGCTCACAAGGAGGAGGGGGAAGGGGTATACTAACACGTCGCCACATAATTGATCCGTGAGAGCGAGCCAGAGCCAGACAGGGCCTGGCCATAGTCCGTCCGTTTCTCGCCTGCGCTCGGTGGTGGTACTGTAGTATGTACAACAAATCACCATCTCCAAGTTGTGAACCATACGCAGCTACTCAAAATCTCACTCGGACTAATGTCAACCACCGTTCACCCCAAAAAATGTCACGAAATATGCAGAAGAACCCGAC
>JBBPQL010000673.1:0-19234 GCA_038092515.1 Boletus subparvulus | reverse complement strand
TGGGGTAAGATTACAAAACAAAAAAAAACACGGAGACAACACTTACATTTGTCCCAATTTGAACGGTAATGTTGGAGCCGGGAGTTATCGTGGTACCAGGGGTTGGGACAACGATGGTGATCCCTTGAGCAAGAGCTGAAGACGCGAAGAGCGCAATAGCAGTGGCATATTTGAGGAGTTGCATATTCGCGTGCTGGAGAACTGAGGTACTTTAGTCTGGAGGGATCAGAGAGAAATTCACCTGTGCTTTATAGATTCGGGACCTAGGCTGTTCAACTGCGCAGGAAGTCACATGGATTACCTGTCCTCACTCGGGCTTCTAAGTATTCAGCTCAATTGGCAAGAAAACTGCAAGTCCGAACATACCGTGAAGTTGTGTCATCACCCTGGCTCTGCAAGCGGGGTACTTAGACCGCCACGTTATGCCGGCGGTTGCTCCCCGTCTGAGTAAGTCATGTTGTAAATTAGACGCTCGGAGTCGGACATCGCCGGGTGCCGTGATCAACGTTATGTAATGAAGAGCTTGCTGTTGCAACACGCTTGTATCAGTTCGAGGACAGTGCCACGGCCGACCTCACACTCCAGGGAAGCCGCCCCATCCTCGAGGAGCTGAAGATCGACCTTGTCCTTCTGAACCAATCTGCTCAGCCTGTCAATGTACCGCGAAGCTCGAGAAAGGGGGCTACTATGATTACAACCAGGAAACCCCTCCCATCGGAGACCCCACCGGTGTTGAACACAAGGCTCGGGCTCGGAACCAGTTGGCCCAGTCGCAAAACGAGCCCGGCTTGGTTCTCTGACCCACCAGCCCGAGCTGGAGGCCCCAGCCCTGCCTCACTGCCTCTTCCGTGTATGAGTCACGCCGTGGCAGCCTGGGCCCTTCTCCGCCTGGCCAACTCAGAGTCGACTGCTATTTCAAGTCCAAGGCCGGGAATCTTTCAGCTCCGCCCACAGACAAGTTCAAGCCGGTCTCTTCGACACGGCATTGCTTCCAAACGAGTCGTCCCACCACCTTTCTCATGCTTCCGGATGCTGCATCGATGGTCTCGCCCGTCCTTTCTCGCTTGCTACCAGCATCAATGCGCGGTCATTAATGATCAACGACTCGGAGTCCGACGAATTTCACCCCTTTATAGACATGTGCGCCAAATTCAAGTGGATATCACACGAGATGGCGCCCAAGCGTTAGGTTGAGGCAACAACCAACGTCTCGTTGCCAATTGTCCATCACCCATCGTCCTCAAGCGTCCATTAGCACTCCTGCGCAAGCTCGGCGAACTTGAGCCGAAGCTCATGAATAGGATAATGAAAGGCGACTACAAGTGTAAGTACATATTTGCACAGGACAGGGAATCTCTCACTTGGGCTGACATGCTTCTCACTCAGCGAAACGGAACACCGACGCGTTCTGCAAGAAGCACTACGACGCTGTCACCCTCATCAAACCCGATGGTGAGGGGACCTCCAGGAAGGTAAGCGGCATCGCCCCGCACTGTCCCATTGACCACATTTCTATTTGGCTCGCACGATCAGGGGCGACGGCAGGCACGCAAGGCGCAGACGTGCTCGCGCTGTCGAACAATCATGCATCCTGGCCCGGAGAGTTCTTCCTTCATCCACTGAAGTTGTAACCCATACAGTTGTACTTCCTGACTTGTCTCCTACTCTCTGCGCACAACCACTGGCCTGGTCACCTGCCACCATGTTCCGTGCCTTTGGAGATGCGCTAAATGGGGGCTGAAGGATAGGATCTCATTTTCTTCTGCATGTGCAATTAAAAATGCTCTTGCAGTGGCAGGGGTTAAGAAGCGACTCCACTTGTAATATGTTTAGAGTTAAAATATCTGTTTGCAGGCATCCGTACCTTTAATCCTAGGAGTGTGAATGATTAAAGAAGAACCTGCAATAATAGCTACAAAAGAGCTGTAACTGGTCCCTCGCACAATTGACAATCAATCCACTTACGTTCGGGGTTCGCAGCGGGGACAGGTCCTCGGACAGGATCTTTCCCAACAGCGCGTTATTATCCACAGGAACAGCAAAGATAATGCCGTTACCATCCCCTTTTCTTTCCACGTAGATCAACAATAAGAATCTTTCTTCCTGAGCTCGGCGATAAGCTTCCTGCATAGCGTGACACCAAATCGCTTCGCCGATCGTTATCATTCTCTCCCCTTCTTCCGCTTTGTAATAGAATATTGGCTGCTCGACTCCTAATGTGCTCGCGGCTCGGATTGCATCCTGTGTGCGATGCTACAACTGGCGTTTCAGTGGAATGTAAGTTCATACCTGGTATGTTGGGTAGCTTTTCATTGGGACCAACGTACTCTTGTCGGGCGCCCTAGAGCAAAATGCCACTCGGGTATCGTCATCCATGTCCTGCAGGTCGTTTCAGTTTCTATCTATCCTGTCTACGGTCATTGAAGTAGATACAACCTTGGTGTTGTCTGGAATGGTTCTTGTCGCGATCGGCGGTATAACATGTACACGCGATAGCTCGATCGAGTTTCCCTGAAATGGAAACACGGAGTACTAGTCACGGAGTTGAATTTTCCGACTTTCCGACCGGAACCGTCACCGCCCGCGGGCCCCAAATGCGCGGTGCGCACCCCGTTGCGTTCGAAACGTGCCCCAAACGTGCCCCCATACAGTTCCCACTCGCGCCGTCCCCATCGCCACTCACCCCCAGCTATTCGCGTGCAAAGACAAATGCAGACGCGATCATTAAGGTGAGCCGTCGCTTGCCACTCCTCTCTCTTTGGGCTTACCAGACCACAAGGTGTATCGATTGACCTGTCGAGGAAGCGTCGGGGACCAGATGAAGCTCTCCCGAATCCGCTGCAAACTTTTCACTCAAAGTCGTGTCCTCGAATACCACTGATTTTTCGACGGCATGGAATTTGACGAAAATGCCTAGCAACACAAACAGGCCAAACTCATGGGTATGTTGCAAAGGTAGCAGTGCCATCTCGCGTGAAGAAACCGGCATGGACTTTGGGCGACTTGTGAATGCGCCGATTGACGCCATCTTGGAGGAGTCGAGGGCACGCACGGATGAAAAGGACATTGCCACCTGAGACGATGGGGGGACTGACGGATCTGCAAACCGCAAGCTCTCCCGAAAAGTGGTCGAGGGCCAAATACGATTCAAAGGATTGGTGCATTGACTGCAGGGATGGGAGTGAATTTTTGTGCGGTCAATGTCCTCGAGGTATGTTTTTCTCAGTCGTCACATTCCCGCACCCACGCTACGACTTCTTGATGCTGATCTCCATCTGCAAGTGGGGGTAGACCGCCCAGGCCAGGTTGCGGTGGTCGTTCCCCGTCTGAGTAAGTCATGCTGTGAGACACTTGCTGGGATCGCATACTTAGATCGGTGGGTTGTGTGCGAGGCACGAGTGTTGTGTATGAACGGTGTAGCTGGGCAGACAAACCAACTCGGGTACTTCATCTGGCGTCCATCTCCGAAGATAAGGACCAGGATGTGAGGACCAGAGGTGGGTTAGGGGTGGGACGATAGCGGTGGTTTCGACCCTGCAAGAGCTCTCGTCAGGGAGCTGCCGCCGCCGCCTGTTTAAGATGACTACTAGTTACGCGTTGACTGGATGGGAAGTAAAACCAACACCTCACGAGTGGGAGGGGATCCCGGCGGATCTACGGCTTGTTCACATGGTTGGGGGGGAGGCTTCTGTGCCAGGTACTGAGATCGATCGGACCGGCCAGAACTTGAATGACGCCCTTCGGCATCGCCACGCGGCTTCTTCGCTTGCATCCGTGCAGCGGAACCCAAAAATACACAAGCGCTCAGATCAGCCACTGATGCCAGAGGGCTTGGTTACTGGTTGCGAAATGGTGGACTGCCATTCATTTCAGCCTCTGATGGGAAAGGCTGAACTGTGCTAAATTTGTGTTCTCCCCATTTCTCAGGTCGACACTTGATCGGTTGCTCGAAGATACGTCCTCAAAGCCCTCCGAGTCGCACCGCGCAGTCCAGGAATTGCCAGCTCATCGTCTATCCAAGGGTTCGTCACTTACGCCGAACACTCAGAGTCATGTAAATTTGACGCTCGTCTGTTTTAGATTCCTGGTCTACTTTGACCCGATGGTGGTCGTGGACACCATCTCCCAAGGTGCGCCTCAGCAGGTAGCCGCTCTATCAGAACGCACGAATCGCGCGTTGCTCAACATCGTTCGAGACAACTTCAACACCCAGTACGCATCCAAAGCGGCTTCGCTCGCTGGATTTCGTGACGCCGTCTCAGCGCACGGCGGTACCGAGGCCGACGCTGCGTTGTTGGCGGATTTCCAATCTCATGTCCCACTTTCGAATTACGACGCTTACAAGCCGTTCTTGGATAAATTCAACGCGCGACCGTGCAAGGAGGAGGACGTCGATAATCTGCTCTCACCCGGACTCCCAGACTTTTTCGCCGTTTCAAGCGCTACGTCCGGAACGACCCCAAAGATTCTGCCGAAGTACGATCACAATGCAAGATTAAAGATCCCGACTCGTCAAATTTTTGATCCAAATAGTACTCCGTTTGCTGCGCTCATGTGCACGCAATATAGGGACGTCAAGGAAATAGAACGTGCACCGGGCCAAGTGGTGCAAAGGATCCCCGTCTGCCTCGCAACAGGTGGCATCCTGCGTAGGGTCCTTAGAAGGTATATCGATGACGAAAGCCGAATGTCCCTCCCTTGTACGTTTATTCCCTTCTACCTTCGATGACACACTCACGTCTCGCGTGTTCCAGTGCCAGGCTATGCTGTACCATGGGCAGCGACCGTGATTGGACATCTCCCTTCCTTCCTGATCATTCATGGCCTCTTTTTCCTCACACACCGAAACCTGGAGCGTTTCGCTGTACCGTTTGTGACGCTATTCCTCGATCTCGTACGTTACATTGACGAGCAATGGGATATACTCGTATCCTGCATCAAGAACGGCACGCTGCCAGATCTGGAGGGCATCGATCATGTCCGAGCGCACTTGCAGGAAAGTCTGCCGTTGGTGAACACGATTCAGAACGTCGCCGCTGAAGGACTACATAGGCACGGTTCCTTGCCGATCCCGCGCGCGCAGCGGAGCTGCTTGACATCGGCCCTCCGTTCTCCTCTGAGGGATGGTTCGCCCGCGTTTGGCCAAACGCGTGCGTGCTGACGACGGTATGCAGTGGCCCATTTGCGACCGTGCTTCCCAAGGTGTGTGGTTATGTGGTTATGTGTCCCACACATGATCGTGGTACATCGACACGTCTCATCCAGGTGAGGTCCATTCTGGGACCAAACGTCGCTCTCCGTACTGCTGGATATCGTTCATCCGAGGCCACGATCGGGCTTGAGCATAATGCGAACAAAGTCGATGAATTCGTTCTCAAGAGTGACGATGTCATCGAGTTTTTGGACGTCTCTCAGGTCGAATCCCACGAACACCTCTGCCAAGCAGTTCGTATTTGTGCCTTTTACTTTGGAAATTGAAACGTTGGCTCATTGCGACGATGACGCAGTGGGAAGTGCAAGTGGGCAAGCAGTACGAGCCGATCTTGACGACGAGAGATGGCTTGTGGCGATACAGACAGAGCGATATCATCTCCATCGTCGGGTTCGATGCCGAGAGCAGCGCCCCAGTATTCAAGTACTCGGGAAGGCGATCGTCAGTCACTTGTTTCTTATCCCCATTCGCACGCACACATACGTGCGTGTCTCTGATGACTAACGGATCCCCAGGTCAGCGATCCGCCTCGCGCACACCCAGATCACGGACGATCAGCTCCTAGCAGCCGTCCGGGTCCTCAACTCGCAGCCCAATGGCGTGATTCAAGTTCAAGAATTTACGACCGTGGTCGACGATCGCGCGGTGCCACCCACGGTGGGCTTCTTTGTCGAGTCAGCGGGACCTCTCGGTGAGTGTGGCGCGTAGCCTTTTTTATTCGTGGTGATGGGGCGCGCGATCGTGTGTTGGCTCACAACCGCAATCGTCACGGCAGGCCCCGACGCACACCGAGCGCCAGAACGTCTGTTTGATGCCCTCGTGGCCACCAACGTCGACCACGAGCGTGCGCGCGCGCACGGGCAGATGCGCCTCCCGACGATCCGCATCGTCAGGGCAGGCACCTTTGCAGAGTACCGTCGGTGGAAGGGCGAGAGTGTCAACGTCGCTGCTGGACAGATCAAAGTGCCCCTGGTGTTGGTTCATCCCGACGTGCAAGCGTGGATCTTGGAGAGGGTGGTGCAGGAGCTTTGACAAAGAGACCTGGGGCCGAATCCCCAAGGGGAACAAATGAGATCAGTGTAACGATAGATGGTTGCGGTCACGGCGAGGCGTTGTAGTATTGCGGTTGCCTCGTGTTTTGAATTTGAAGCATGTACCCGGATCACTGACACAAGGACTGTTACCCTGAGTGCACATGGGCGGACCTGTTTGACAAGGAATGAGACCATCTTTGACAAAATGGACGGCCACTCAGCGCGTCCTTTTATTTAATTATTAGCCGTCACGGTTCATGTTCATCTCACTGAATCGGGAAGCAACGTACTAGGTATGTATCGACAAAAAAGTTGTAAGCTGTTGACATAAGCAAGCTGCACGAGCTCCTGTGGATTGCATGTTTATTCGCTGATACGCTAAACCGCCGTGACGCGGCCTTTTCACGGGGCGTTCCTTAGGCTGTCTCAGCTGACAGTTTGGGGTCAGCAAAATTTTCCTTGTTCCTGACAGTTTCATTCTTCCTTTATGCCACGTAGTCGCACTAGATCTGGACATAGGACCCTGCCTGATCTCGCCCTCGATCACACCCGCTGCTGGCTTATCACCATGCAGATGGACCCTGCTGATTGGTATAGTCCGCCAATGCGTCGCGAGTTGGCTAGGGTCTGGCTCATTGCCCGTTGATTCTCTCGAGTACTAGATGTATTAAACGCAACAAGAGCGTGTTTGCCTTGGCTCTGCGAGGCTCGAGCGGATGTAGCAGGTGGACCCACAAAGTAGATTCTGTACTCACGGACAATTTATTAGGGCTTCTTTGCTCATCGGTGATCCAGAATCCAGGTGTGGGACGATCCATGTCTTCAAGTGCCGTTTGAAATTGTCGATCTCTACAGGCTGTGATATGATCCAGGTATGAAGGGTCCTTCGGGGCATGGTCAATGGTCATTGTTTGTCACATTGAACGTGGCAGTCTCACTTGCCAGTGTGTCATCGACTGTGCGTATTCTCCTTTCGGTTCTTGCAATCCTGGGGTCGCCAAGCATGCCCGTTTCACGAGGCCTCGGTGGTGTCCCAATCGGGATTTATATAAGCAAAAGTGAGGTTCCTTCACGTAGACAGTTCCCATGATGCCGGACGCTATGTACCACTGGCAGCTGAGCAGTTCTCACCGGCTTTCCACAATCCCCCATTTCGGAGGATGTTGAGCTGCTCAGAGAATCGGTACATATGTAACAATGAGCGTGAAACACAAGATCGGCATATTCTCGTTCACTGCTTAGTCAAGTCGGCTGGGCAGCCTGAGTGAGGCAGGCCATCGCTAGACATGTATGATGCAAGCCTGACACGGTTTTGTGAGGTCGGAGTATTTCCTTGCACTTCATTTCCCGGCACGCAGCCTCATGTACATGTCCTGATGTACATAAAGGGGATTTTTCTGCCGCTGACCGAATACAGGAATGCTTTGAATTTAGGAATTTGCCAGATCTAAAGGGGGGTAGGACCCTTGTTCACACCTCGGGCATGACCGGATATGTACCTACAACTTAGTGTAAAACAAATTCCGCCTTGGGAAAAGGCTGTGTTTGCAATAAATATTCAATTACATTTTCAGAAAATGTATTTAACTCTGTAGCAGAGACTTAGTATAGAGCTGCAAGTGCCAATAAATTCCCGCGACTTTTTTTAACTGCGCAACTTTTTATTAGTCACACCGCGCGCAATTTTGAAAACTTCATCTGCACGACTTTTTTTTTTCAATCGGGTATAGTCTAAGTACACATCGTCGTCAGGTTAATAAATGATATTACAGAGATCAAAGGAATTAATAGCAGATAGCTAGGCTGTACCACAGGTACGTGCCGAGTGCAACCGTGCTAGCTTGCATACAAACGTGAATGTGTACGCTGTTTCAGCATTCGCATTCGCATTCGCGTTTGTAGGCGAACAGGTGGAGGACGAGGGAGACGGCGACAACGATGGTACGTGCCAAGGGCAAGTGCAATAGCTCGCATACAAACGTGAACGCGAATGCATTTTCAGCGTTCGCGTTCACGTTTGTAGGCGAACGGGTCTGGGTGCGGACGAAGGAGACGACGACGGCGTGTCGTCATCGTCGCGTGGAGGTGGGGATGGGGCGACGGGTGACGGGTGACGGGTGACGGGCGACGGCGACGGTGAGTGAGGGAGAGGGTGAGGTGGACGAGGCGACTGCGCTCGCCGTTCGCATATGCCGTCGTCGTCATGTGTCTGTGGAGGGAAGGACGAGGTGGGTGAGGACGACGGGAGGGCGAGGTGCCGTCGTAATCGCATGTGGAGGGACGGACGAGGTGGGTGAGGGCGAGACGAGGGCGAGGCGTCGTCGTCGCGTGTGGGGGTACAGACGAGGTGGATGAGGATGAGGCGGGGACGAGGTACGTCGTCGCGTCGTCATCCTTGAGTCGTCCTCGCTAGGTGGAGGTGGGAATGAGGCGACAGGTGATACAGCAACAGCAACAGTGCTCACACACCGTTCGTATTTGCGTGGCAAGGGCATGTGGAGGGACGAGGCGAGGGCGAGGCACTGTCGTCGTCGGTGGTGTTGACGAATGACCTAGTATAGGTGTTACATAGTAGCTTACTGCCTACCGCGCTGCGAGCCGCGACTTACCAAATCGGGCAACATACCCGCGACACGTGTACCGGTGTAGGCATGACCCGTACTTGTAGCACAGCCTATTCATAGAGTATATGGCGAAGAAGTGGGCGGAATAGTGTCTTCCTAAGTAATCTGTAGTTTCTCTATGTTTAATCGGAATCGCGTGGACGATATCTAAGTCTGCGGATAATGTATACAAAATTGTGCACGTTACGTCACTAAAAGAAAGTCGC
This sequence comes from Boletus subparvulus, assembly GCA_038092515.1. Classification (NCBI taxonomy): domain Eukaryota; kingdom Fungi; phylum Basidiomycota; class Agaricomycetes; order Boletales; family Boletaceae; genus Boletus; species Boletus subparvulus. The sequence continues at coordinate 10,158 of JBBPQL010000673.1, read as the reverse complement.
GCGGATGAAGTTTACAAAATTGCGCGCACTGTGACTAATAAAAAGTCGCGCAGTTAAAAAAAGTCGCGGGAATTTATTGGCACTTGCAGCTCCATAAAGTATCGACTAAGTTGTAGGTACTTGTCCAGTTGTGCCCGAGGTGTCAAGGGACTCCGCGCGTAGTGCAAGAGCGTAGCGGACGCAATTTAAGTAGTTATGTGGACTGCAGGCAAACACATGCCCTCTGTGATCGAAGGTAGACCTTTTCCATCTCTGGTATCGCATCTGGAAGATATCTTGGCGAGCGGGACTGCGGGGATGCATTCTGGCAGAGAAGGATGGTAAGTTGTGATCTTTGTGATGGAAGAATCCAGTATAGACTGGGCCTCGTGCGACTACAATGGATACTGCGCAAGCACTGGGGCTAATAAGAACAATATCTCGCGACGCGGTGCACTCACCCACGCGAGAAGCCGGCTAAGATCATGATGTACCATATCGGGCTCATAGGCCCTGCATTGATCGTACAGGGAAGCCGCTCACTTTTTAAGCCACCCAATACCCGGGCCGCCCCACTCAGGCTTGGGGCCGCTTATCCAAACCCACATTCATTGATAGGACCACTGTCCATTTCCTTTTTTAACTTCCACTGACACCACTTGATCACACTCGCGAGGTGCAAGTTTCCAAACTCCTGCGACTATAAAATGGCATCACGACGAAGCGGCGTATCATTCCTCCAGATCCACACATGGGGACTGAGAAAGCATACATCTCCGATATCCCATTTACCAGTACTCCTCCTCCCTTTGCATATGATGACATGCAGAATGGACTTCCATCTACCTCCAAGTTGTGGTCCTTGATCCCGTCACAACCCGTGTCATTTAACTCGGATCACCCGTTCTCCAGTGGATGGCTGACCCCGGAATCGTTTATGGGGCATTCTGACCCAAGTACTTATCATTATCTTTGTTTTCCTCAGGGCGGAAGCACGTGAGTACAGGTGTCATGGTTTACTTTTCGCTAACGCATTGCAAGTAGGCATACGGTACCAACCGATTATGCTTCAGGTCAAGATACCAGGTAGTTCATTGGTTTTGTCCCAGGGTAATAATCATTGTTGATTCCCCCGTAGAAGACTGTCTGTTCTGTTGAACACACCGTCACCGAGCTTTGTTAGTCCACGTGCAACTTCGGAATTGCCACTTCCATTGATCGACATGTGGCCTGATGTCTCGGATGGTATGCAATTCTGTTGCCAATGTCATTTCCATTGACGGCACTAACCAAGGTGGTTTCAATGGTTTCATAGGGTGTTTTGCTTTCAGTCATATACTGGCACCCAATATTGCACCAAAGCCACAGGTTATTCCGCATGCACAACCCATTTCGGACTTGAGTTTGGGTTCTTTCAATTCAACGAGGCATCATCGTCCGAATATTGGTAGTACTGATGTCAGTATCTCTCATTTGTCTCCGTGGATATCAATGCTTATTCATACATTAGCTTGACCTCACATTCCCTACGGGTGATGCCCTGGTATCATCCTCCTCCTTCGGCTCTACCAAAGACGTCACAAACTTCGTCAATAACGAGAAGCAACCTCCGGTCATGATTTATCAGCCCTCAGAAAAGAAGGGTTCAGGTTGCCGACGTTCCCGACGTGCTTGCGCCATCAACATTGAAGGGTTGTGGATCGACAAAGATGATCTCTACCCCCACACAGGCCATGGTAGCAGTATGATTAGCGTCCATGAATGTCAATGGGCTACGTCCAGCAACCCCTGCGGGATGTGGATCATCGGCTCTAGATCCCGTGTCGGCGCCCACATCCGTAAATGGCATACCAGCCAGAAGCATGCGAACAAAACCGAGTGCCTCTGGGGCGGGTGCCAGTGCACCAGAGCGATGCGCAAAGACTCGATCAACCGCCACGTCGTGACTGTTCACCTCGGAGAGGGTTTTCATTGCCAGAGTTGCGACCAGGAGTTTCCACGGAAGGATGTGTACAATCAACACATTGAGGACAGTGAGGCGTGTAGGGATGCGAGTGCCGCAGTGGTATATGGAACGAAGCCCAGGGTGATTGACACGCGCCAGGTATTGCACCGAGAAGGCGCAATTCGTTATGCAAGGCGATAGAATTTGACGAACTTGAAGTGCCATGATTCCTCTGCTTTTCGCTAGTATCTTCTATCCTGTATATACAATTGCGATCGGTCTTGTTGATTTTGTTTATGATGAGAAGTGACTATGCCCGCGCTGTGATAGGAATGCTTGGATGCAGTCGAAGTTAACTTGTGAGGTCTGCATTTATCCGGTTGTTCCCCAGTTCCAGTTTGAACGGGATACTGTTGTGATGCACTTTGTCCAAGTTGTACTAGACCAATACATTGATGAGTACAATCTGGGAAGCTATACCGATGCTTCCAAGATGGTACGCATTTAAGTAGCGAGAATTCCTGGATCTGATCAAATCTTAACCGATGCCCGACACTGACAATCTAAATGAAATTCCCCAGTCGATCGATCGAAGCGGGAAATACCAGGAAATACCGCTGCTATTACCAGCGTCGGGCTCGATTAATTGTAACCGACGAACCGATGATTGTAGGGTGGAAGTCAATGACATTGAGTCTTCAAGGGTTCGCAGGTCATTTACTGAGACGTATCTATGAAGGTACAATACCCAGGGCCTGTGAATCGACTGAACGGAAGATAACAATGCTGGTATAACACAACGTGGTGGACAAACTGTGCATATATCATTGACCGTCAATGCAGCAATAAGCCCTGGATGAGACCAAGGTAGAGAGAGTTGGAGACCACCGGAGTCTCGACGTTGAAGTTTTGCGGTCACGACATCAATACAATGACGGGTCCTACATGAGACCAAGACCAAGGCAGAGAGAACTCGAGACCGAGGCTTCGACGTGGAAGCTACTGGCCAGAGTACGACAAAAAGCCAGCCATCAGATAACAAGGCATTACCCGGAAGTAATTTCCGCCCCGCAGCACACAGCAAGTGGCGTAAAACTGGCATCCTCACTGGCGAACGGCCAGGTTCTCGTACCGAACCCTATTTGGTAGTCCTCGCTTGCAATTGAATAAACGAAGCTACAGGATGGCATGAGTTAATAGCCAATCACGGAACATAAATTCGACATCCACTTGATCTCTTGGGCGCTTCGGGTGGCAGATGGCTTGTTCCGCCTGCCACGGACGCCGGTTCTTGAGAAAATTTCATGACGAAAACGGTATGGGTGGCAAGTTGGTGGCGGGCGCAGACTGCAGTCCAAAGGGCAATACGGTGAACGATTAAAGGCCATCGGGGGGTACCCACACTGCGACGCTGGAAGAGCAAATGGAGGGGCGAAAAAAAATGCTGGAATTCCAGGATGTAGCACGAGCGGCCCTCGGCACTAGATGAGTGACTTGAATTTGTGGCTCAGGGGGTGATATTGATATGACACGGACACATCACAGCGTGTACCGTCCAATCGGGGGATCATGGTACGATCATAGATGGACACCTGATGCTAGGAAATGGTTGAAAGCGGTAGGCATCATTGAAACCTTACCACGAAGCAATATAAGCGGCCAACTGCATTTCCGCGCGACCATCGATCCTCCCCCTTATTCCAATGCGTGTCATCCAGGCGAGCGACCACGAAATAGCATGCTAGTGCTGAGCGATTGTTGGGGGGAAATATGCGACGGATCACTGAAGGCGGCTCAAAGGTGAGTATATCAATTCCGCCCAAATCAAAGGCTCGAGGTCCAACGGTTGGCGGGTACGCTGGCTAAGTAATTGTCATCGTACACCTACCGTGTTCCGGACTTTTTACGCGACGACCTTGCTCGAGTCAGGGGTATTGTCCTCATTTGTGTCATGTTAAACGTGAAAACTCAACGTGGACGCATCTAATCGCAGCCACCGCCGGTGGTTCATGGTCTCGAGCCGCGCGGGCAACATCTGGGCCAATTCTATTCTATTATTAATCAATTTCGACCAGGGATAACTCATTCGGTGAAAGCTGACCTTTAAAGTCGGTGAGGGGCTTATTGCGGATTCCCGAAACGCACAGTGGACTTCTTTGTCGGCTCAGCGGGACCTCTCGGTGCGTGCGGCGCGTAGCCTTTTTTTCGTGGTGATGGGACACGCGATCGTGCGTCGGCTCACAAGCGTGTTTGACGCCCTCGTGGCCACCAACATGGACCACGAGCGTGCGCGCGCGCACAAGCAGATGCGCCTCCCGACGATCCGCATCGTCAGGGCAGGCACTTTTCCAGAGTATCGTCGGTGGAAGGGTGAGAGTGCCCATGGGCAGATCAGAGTGCCCCTGGCGTTGGTTCATCCCGACGTGCAAGCGTGGATCTCGGAGAGGGCGATTCGGGAGCTTTGACTCGGAGGGAGACCTCAGGGGAACAACTTCCAGATCGGTGTATCGTGGGTTGCAGCCACGACGAGGCGCTGTAGGGTTGTGGTTGCCTCGTGTATTGAAATTGAGCATGTACCCGGTTCACTGACACTGCTGGCCTGAGTGCACATGCACAGACCTATTGACAAGGAATGAGACCGTTTCAAATTGGGGTCACTCAGCGGCGCGTCCTTGTATTGTTCAGAGGATGAGGACAGCCTAGTGGCCCACTCAACCCATACCTCGCTCCCTCGTGCCCACACGCTGGTCGGGTGGCTGTGGGCGCAGCGTCTGCAACATCCGTCATTAAATTCGACCATCGTGTTCTGGTTGCGCTAGTGCGCATGTCCGAGGTGACGGTGGTGGTGTCCTGCGGGTCTGCACGCGATAAGCTAGTGCAAAGCGACATATTCGCAAAGGGGGGATGATAGAAAAGTAAGCGCAGGAGGATGGGATGTGGGCTGGCGCTTAGGGACTTTGCGTCGAGCTAAGGATGCTGATAGTTGGACCGAAGCGGCCGCTGGAGGCAGGTACCCTGATAGGTTGGTGTTTGTACTGGAAGGTCAATCTACCGCTCTCGTTAGTCATGTCGTTGCTATATGCGGGACGACAGCTACCTGAGGCCTTCGCTGACGCCCAGCCCGTTTCGCCGCCTTTTACAGTTTCTCGGTTGGGAGACCATTCCAGCGTTTGTGAATCAAGACGTGCGATCCGCTGAAGTTCGGTGTGCAAATCTCCTCGGAGACTTGAGAAGATTCAATGAGATATGAGAACCAATGGAAGACGACCATCCATCAACGCCCCCTGCACCTTGTAGTCTGCAAACGCCCAAGCAGGCACCAGTGGTAGTTGTGTATGGTTTACCCAAATTGATTTTTCTCGGGAGAGACGATGCATGAACTGGACACTCTGGGAAAATCGGGACAACCACTGAGGTACTACGGGACGGGCCTTCAAGCTTCAAGGTGTGGGTTCGGAGCAACCAAGTCAGAATCGAAAACTACGCCACAGCCGTCGCCTCCCACCATCACCCTCGACCAGTGTCGAGGCCTCAACACCTCCGCGCTAGTTTATATACTCAATGGCGTGCTCGTTTTGCTGCGGCTAAGGAATGGCTGTCGGCACACCAGGTGAGAATAATTGTTATCTTTAATACAGTACAACTCATCGGTATTCACTTCGCTTTCCAGCCGCCTCCATCCGCTCCCAGATCCTACTCACTGCCCTCAAGATAGACGTTGCTCCAACTCCCTTCGTATCACCAACCACCATCGGCATTCTTGTTTCCCGCACTAACTCACCCACCACTCTCCCGCTTCATCCTACGTGGTCGGCGACAACCTTGCTTGCACGTGGATATCAATCACGAAGTATATCATTCAAGCGATATATATGCAGAGACGTGCATGAAAAGAGTCCCGGCGGCGGCGGCCGTCCCACCCACAATAATCAATTGTACCATAGTCATTTTTTTCCCGGCGACCTTCAAGCTTCAAGTTTTGTATCCGCTCTCCAAGCCGCTCTCGCTACTATTATCGTCTTTCAAATCGCTGTTTGGTCCTGTTGTCGATATCACCTAGGGGCGAGATTTGACCGGTGACCCCCCGTGGGACTTACAAGCAAGGTAATTCATTCACCACTCGTACTTGTAAGTTTTTTTTCCCTCAACTCACAGCTTGTTTAACGACTTCGCCGTCCTCGCTTGCAGCCGCGCGAACATTCACCATCACAGTTCTCAGGCTTGTCGTCTGTCCGGCGGAGCAACATTGTCTTCAGTACATCGGAGTTTGCATCACATTCCTGTTCAAACTCGGCGACCCTCCAGCATTGCGACTCACTGCGAACCTCCCCATTGCTCTGCCATCCAACGTCATTCGCCCGCCGTGCCCGCCGTGCTGTTGTGCATCCCCGCGCTGGACGTCTCCCTACATGAAGCGCATCGACCACCTTATCACGTCTATCCTCCCCTGCTCCACACCCCACCCCCTCTACCGCGGTGATCCGACAGCCGAGAGCGTCCTCGCTCTTCTCCACCGATTCTCCAGCAAGCTCGTAATGAGCTTCTCCGCCCAGACGTTCCTCACGCACGCGATCTTGGTCAACGGCCTGTGGAGCAACATATGCGCCCCGGGGATCGACGACAAGAAGCTTTGGTGCGCGCTCGACGTTGCGCGGGAAGTTCTTATCACCGCGCTCGCCATCGATTCCAATGCGCAATACCATGACTTCCGTGCGATCACAACAATTCGCGTCCTGACCGGTACTTTGAAAGCATGACCATCTGTTGGAATAACCTTGTTGGCTATGGGGTACACTCAAGAAATATCCAGCATGTGCACTCTCAATATCTATGATGGCTTCATCTACGATTTGACAGATTATGTCAACTACGGCCCTGCTGTTGTGGGACCAAACGGTGAACAGCCCCCCCCCAGCATGGACGCGCAGTTCATGGACGGCAGCCTCGTCAATCCAATCCGTTCAAGTACAACTCTGCTCAAGATCCTACGAAGGCGAAGGCGGTCGATAACCTCAATATTGATTCCGGGACGCCCGCCGCATAAGACGTGCCTCCGAAACCTACTCCCCATCAGAATGATAACAACCGTAATTCGCCTCGTATTTGTTCTCACAATACATTCTTGTCGGTCATGATGGTCAGCATCATCGCAGTCAAGTTCATCGCAGTCAAATTTGGTGCGCCTCGTGCACCAGAGGATCACGAGAAGGTCGTGATTTTCCAGGTTCCTTGTTATACGGAAGGAGAGACTTCGCTGCGTTGTACCATTGACTCGCTCGCCCAGCTCAAGTATGACGACAAACGTAAATTGATCTGTGATGACAACACCGTTGCAGCAAGGACCGACCTACTCCCCTGTACGATGCCACTCCCCTGCACGATGTCGAAACTCTCAAGGGATTCGGAACAAATCGGTGGTTCTCTTCTCCGCGTCCGGAACTTTTAGTTCATGCTGTGATACTGTACTGTAACGGTAACAGGACACCGTGAACTCGATGGGATGCCAGTGGTCCTGGGGAGGCATGCCAGCAACCTCCTCATTTCGCGGCCCACTGTAACCATACTAATAGATGCGACTTCATCAACAAATTCTCCTGTGACGCGGCACCCTCCTCATTCCGCGACACCCACTGCCTCACTTCGTGGCCCACTGCGCTAGTAGATGCAGGTTCAATAAGTTCTCCCGTGGCATGGCACCCTCCTCATTTCGCGATGCCCACTGCCTCATTTTGCGACCCACCGCGCTTGTAGATACGGGTTCAACAAGTTCTCCCGCGGCACGTCACCCTCATTTCGCGGCCCACCACACTTGTAGATCCGGGTTCAATAAGTTCTCTCGCGGCATGGCACCCCCTTCATTTCGCGACGCCCACTGCCTCATTCCGCGGCCCACCACGCTAATAGATGCAGCTTAATCAGAATGTTCTCCCTTGGCATGGCGCCCTCCTCATTTCGTGACGACCACTGCCTCATTCCGCGGCCCACCACGCCAGTATATGCGACCGGTTTTAACGGGTTAAAATTCAAACTCCTGTGACTATATATTGGCATCGAGACGAAGGATATTTCCCCTCCAGGTTCACACATGGGGACTGAGAAAGCGGATATTTTTGGTATTCCACTTTCCAGTACTCCTCCCTTCGCATATAATGACAAGCGGAATGAACTCTCGTCGACCTCCAAGTTGTGGTCCCTGGTCCCCTCACAACCCCTGTCGCTTTACTCGGATCACCCGATCTCCCATGGATGGCGGGCACCGGAGTCATTTACGGAGCATCCTGACCCAAGCACTCACCTTTATCCCTGTTTTCCTCGCGTCGGAAACACGTGAGTAGTAGGTACCATGGTTTACTCCTCGCTAACGCATGGCAAGTAGGCATACGATGCCAAATGATTATGCATCAGGTCAAGACACCAGGTAGTTCATCGGTTTGTCTCGGGGCAACGACCATTGTTGATACCCCAATAGAAGACTGTTTGTTCCATCACCGAGCTTTGTTAGTCGACGCTTAACTTCGGAATCACAATTTCCATTGATGAACATGTGGTCTGATATCAATGGTACGTCATTCTATTACCAATGTCATTTCCATCGATGACACGAACCAAGGTGGTTCCAATGTATTCACGGAGACTCCCCCTTCCGGTCATATACTGGTACCCAATACTATTGCACCAAAGCCACAGGCGATTCTGCATACACAGCCCATTTCGGATTTGAGTTTCGGCTCCTTCAACTCAATGAAGTACCATCATGCGAAAATTAGAACCAATGTCAGTATCTCAGGTCTTTCTCCGTGGAGATCAATGTTTATCCATACATTAGTCCGACCACCCCACATTCCCTACAAGTAATGCCCTGGTATCATCCTCCTCCTTCGGCTCCGCCAAAGACACTACAAACTTCGCCAATAACGAGAGGCAACCCCCAGTCGTGATCTACCGGCCTTCTGAAAAGAAGGGTACAGGTCACCGAAGTTCCCAACGTGCCTATGCCATCAACATTGAAGGGTTGTGGATCGACAAAGATGATCTCTCCTCCGGTGCAGGCCACGGTAGCAGTATGATCAGCGTCCATGAATGTCGATGGGCTACGTCCAGCAACCCCTGCGATATGTGGATCATCGGCTCCAGATCCTGCGTCGGCGCTCACACCCGTAAATGGCATACCACCCAGAGGCATGCGAACAGCACAGCCAAGTGTCTGTGGGACGGGTGTGCCAAAGTGATGCTCAAAGACTCGATCAACCGCCACGTTGTCACTGTTCACCTCGGAGAGGGTTTTCATTGCCAGGGCTGCGACCAGGAGTTTCCACGGAAGGATGTGTACAATCAACACGTTGAGCACAGTGAGGCGTGTAGGGGTGTGGGTGCTGCAATGGTATATGGGACAGAGCCCAGGGTCATTGACACTCGCCAGGCATTGCACCGAAAGGGCGCAATCCGTTACGCGTGTCGATAGAGTTTGATGAAGTGCCATGATTCCTCTACTTTTCTACTATGACTCGATTTTATTACAATCCGCGCGATACAAATAAATTAAATAGATGTCACCAAAAGTATGATATTTTAAGCTATCAAGAACTTCAAGCTATTACTGAAGCGAATAAATCTGCTGAACCTCGTCCGTCTCGTTAAATATGGAGTACCCCAGTAGGTGTAACAAGTGATGCATTTGCCTGTCTTTTGAAATAGACAAGGAGGGGCATAGTAGGGGACGAGGTGTCATGGACACGACTCTGAGCCAGCGAACGTGAGCAAGAGGCAGCGCGGTGGCAACGTTGAGCGGGCAGAGGCAGAGGTGACAGGACAGGCAGCCGAATGGAGTAAGAAGTGGGTCGAAGGACAACTCACCGAGTATTGGGACGCGTTGCGAACGCGAACGCACAACAAGGGACTGGGGCAGAGCCGGAACTTGAATGAAGAAGACGGCGATCTGCGAGAACGGGAGAGGCAGAGATAAGGTAGGTCGCGGGAATGGGACCGGGCGATGCCCACGGAAGCCCAAAACAGGGTGTTGACCACCATGCATGACGCCGCACGGCTAGGGATCGAGCGGAGAGGCCGAGGAGTGGCCACGAGCCACAGTGAGAGAGCAGGCCCGGTGTCGAGGTTGAGCGGGGAGGACGAGGCCAAGGACGGAGCGGGAGAGCCACACAAAGGCACGAAGGCGACGACGAAGTACTCGATCGTCAGTCACTTGTTTCCTATCCCCATTCGCACGCACACCCACG
>JBBPQL010000672.1:0-19284 GCA_038092515.1 Boletus subparvulus | reverse complement strand
AGACTAACACGGCGGGGATCACAGCTCTCTCGCTTGCCCATCGGGTGCCCTCCGGGCCGAAGTGCTGCGCGCTTGCCCGTCCCTTCCAGTAGTCGTCATCAATCCGTCGTATACATGTACACACATACCACATGTATACATCATCCCGAGTTTTCACAAGCCAAGCGTCAGTCCAAAGATGAGCACGTTGAGGCGGAGCGAGGCACGAGCATAGCCACAACGTAAGATCTTCGGACCAGCGGGCGAGGCAGCTCTCACGCCTTTTTGTTTCGGGCTAGAGACGATGAGAGAAGAGATCGGTGAGATGAGTGAGTGAGACAGTCCCTGATGTGACAGGCCTTCCCTAGGTGGGCTGGGCGCAGCCAGGACAGGGCCGAGGGCCTTCCATCCGACTGACCGGGGGTGTGCCGAGAGCTGGAACGGGGAACTCCGGCCCAAACCGCAGGTAGGCGAAGCCGCGGTGTGAGGGAGAGGAGAGCGAGTGGCAACACCAACCCAGCCAGCGGAAGGCGAGACTGACGGAGGGGCTAGAAGTGCAAGGACGATGGGGCAGCTGAAGTGGATATGTTCTCCACATGTAAAGGGGCGAGGAGCTCGAGGGAGCGCCAATAGCGGAGGAAAGCATCAGAAGACCAACGACCCAGGGACTTGACAACATCAGGGGGAACACCAGAAAGAAGGAGTTCTGTCGTGCCGCCAATACGAAAGGAGTGGCCAGTTGAGGACGGAATGCCAAAATGGAGCCAGATGGCATTGCAGTGGAGGAGAAGTTTCTTTTTTGTGAGGCACCGCCAACCATTAGGAGAGCGGAAAGAGAAGAGGGGAACATTGGGAGGGGGGTTGTTGACATGGAGGTGGGAAGTAAGTGCCGCAATTGGATCCGAGCCATCAGATTGGCGGCAAATGCAGACATCGTCACCTTTGGATTTCGTGACCTTAGTGAAAGGGAGGTGGAGTATGCGAGAACCATTTGTGTTGAAAGGAGGTTGTAAGTGGTGCCTGCAAGAAACCTTCGAGGCGACAAACGAGAACTCCCACTGGGACAGGATTTCACCCAGGCGAAGCTGGCCCCACATGGCACAAGTTGCGGCAGCAAGGCAGCACACATCAAGAGGATCTGTGCAAGAGAGGTTGGAAGCTAGCAGGCAGAGCATATTCCTGGTGATCAGAGGACGGGGAGGGCGTCTCGAAGGGAGGGGGGTGAGATTTTCCACCCCATGCAGGACATAGCGTAGACGAGCCCCCCCCAGCCAGGGGGCGTTGTTGTAGACATGCCAAGCTTTGAGGGCTGCCAACTGGGATTTTACCGTAGTGCCTGCAATAGAGCAGACCCGTGAGGCCGCGAAACCGCATAAAAGATCTTCACTGGCGGGAAGGCGGAGATTACGGGGGATGTTCTCTGCATCACAGAAAGATTGGAATTGGGCAACCACACCTCGATATTTCGAGAGAGTAGAGTCCGCCCAGGCGTGATCGAAAGCGAATTGGACACGAGCGCGGGAAGCAAAAGAAAGCGCACCCACCACACCACGCCCAGAGCGTTTCACACACGGTAAACGCTCCCTCGCAGGTATCCAGTCCCCAGGGGCCCGGATAACGGTACCCAGTAGGCAGCGCTGCGAGGGTGCCCACCCACCCTCGCAGCTCTCTCGCTTGCCCGTCCCTTCCAGTAGTCGTCATCAATCCGTCGTATACATGTACACACATACCACATGTATACATCATCCCGAGTTTTCACAAGCCAAGCGTCAGTCCAAAGATGAGTGACTCATCTGTAGATAAAGCACAGCCTGAGTGCCTCGCCCGCAATTGTGTCCACCCCGTCATGCCTTCGCATTTGAAATGTTTCATTTTCCTCGCGTCGAGTTCCGATCGACCTGCATCGTGTCGACCTCGTCGTCGAGCCCCTCTAACATACCGATTGTTCTTGGCAGCGCGCTCCTGCTGCCGAACCCCTCCTCGAAATTGTTGCCATTACTATCTGCTTCGCTGGACGTTCATCATGTCACTCGCATGTAGAATTATCGGCATCGACAACAGTCGCGCTTATCAATATACTGAAAAGAAGAGATTTTGGCTCCACGACGGACACCTTCCCATGCCAGACAAACGTTCGGAGGCGATCCCGTCCCATTGCCAAGGACTCACCTTATCCCGCTCCATGCTCGACCATCTTCGCATCGATCCATTCACTGACGGACAGTTGTACGCGGCTTTGTCAATTGGGGTTCGAAGACGAGAGGACTGTTTACTATTTTTTTCCAATTCCAACTACAATCGTGATGTCGCTAATATTGTGTACCCACGTTTGCTACTATAACTCTGTTCCTTCTTTCGAGTTCCTTCTCTTCCGTACTTCCACAGGAGTGCTCTTGTTAGATTTAGCATCAGTAACATCATGTTCACTCGATAGTACATGTTAGGTTAGATAATCAAAACATCATTGAAATCAAAACCATGGGTCAATAACATCTCTGGTAAATCCGAATGACCGGCCATCAGAAGGGTGTAACTCCCGGAAGATGATCGATGAAGGCTCGCTCGCTCCTCCACACTGGGGAAGCAGCGATACAAAAACAATACATAGCCCCTGTATGCCGTCTCTTTGTCATCCTTTGGCCACTATATTGGTTGCGATAATGGGGAAGGTTGCCACTACTCCTAAAGTTACTTGCGCTTTCCCGTTGCCTTCTTGTTCCTTTTCCCTTCCACATCTGGCTCTTTAGTCGAAGTGGCAGTTTGCGCTGAGATACTCGCCGACATCTGGGGCAGAGGGGACTCACTACCCTCCGAGGGTAAAGATCCCGATCTAACAGCACACTTGTCCAAATGAGACGGTCCAGTTTCATGTTCAGCTCCAGCTTCAGGTGCATCGCTCGCGCCTATGGCTATTTCTGCAGGTTTTGGTGCCCCGGAAAAGCTAGGCAGTGAGATGGAGGAGGCCGGTTTCAACGTGAATGGTTGACGTTCCTTCAAAAGCCTCGCATGAATTCCAACAATAATATCAACACCATGAGGAATTTCCTTGTCAGCAGTGCGCTGTACGAGGGCGGCGAAATTTGCTGCAACAGGAGGGGATGCGATGTGAGAGTATAGCACGTCGAGCTCCATCTCGAGTAGTTCTGGATGTCTGCAGTGTGGTAAGAACACGTCATCAATCGAAAGATGATGAGAACACACCTCGAGACAAGGCTGCATGAAAGCTCTTTCAGAATATTATGTTCGGTAAGGTTGCTCCGAATGTAGGAAAATGCCTCGTCGCGAAGATGATCCAACCCAACCTAACGCAAGCTTTTAGACTGTAACTCTGATCTCATGAAATCAAGTCTGACAAGGCGTACGAACCTTGGAGGCAAGACGATACATAGACTTGGCAGAACACTTCGGCTCATCTAGAGAGCTCATCGAAAATTCGTGATGTCCGCCAGGTATTGTTGAACTGAGAGGCAGGAAGCTGAACTTGCCAATAAAGAGATAGTTCAGAAGCATGTACCATCTAAGGCCAAGCCTGGTTCAGTCGAAACGCAGAAAGCACGCTGAAGGCGAGCCTACGTTTGGAATGCGGTATCTTTGACAAGGACATGGCGACTTCCCAAGGACCGCAGACGCATGGCGGTCTGCTCCCCCAATCTTTTGTTACCCACGGTCTCCTGAACTGTGATCTCACTGCTCGCTCCATTCTTGTGCGCAGAAAATGGATCCCACATTCTAGGCTGCTCCCGATACACGACAAACACACCGGAGCCAACCGATCCAGAACCGTTTTCGGACAATCTACGCAGACAGCTCAGTTGGCAATTAAACGGATGATGGAGGACTTCACCCATCGTTGTCCTTTGGTTGGGTTTCAGCACTACCTTCGGAAGGGGCCACACAGTGATCCTTTGGAGCCTCTGGATTTACGACAGGAATAGGGTCGTCACACTCTTCGAGGTCACTATCACTTTCATAGCCATAATCATCAATATGAGCATTGCTAGGAATGTCATTGTCACCCGTGAGGTCGATCAACGATGGGTCGGAAGGATTGGTATCTGAGCTCAGTACTGGATGCCACTAATGAATGCAACAATAATTTTTCGTAAAAGAATCACTCACAGTCCTCAAAGTATTTTGAGCTCTTCGCCAGAAGAGCATTGTTTGCGCAAAGAATGCGAGGTTTCATGACTTGACCAGATGGTGAAGATCTCGCGGAGAAGAGATGGAACTGGGTGTTGACAAGCTCCTCGCCACGAACAAGCTTTCTCACAAGTTCTTCTATACACTCCAGCTTACCAGGATCTAACATAGGACCTGCTGCAGAGTAAGTCAGACAGAAAGCAAGGCAGTTGTGACCAGCACCTACTTGGCTGACCGAAGATGTTTCCGAATTCTGTAGCATGCTTTGGTCCAGATGACGTTTGGCCAGATGAGCCAGCTCTCTTGCAAATTTGTTGATAGTCTTGCACACGTAATTCCTAAATCGCGACACTCAACTGTCAACAGCCGCGGGTGGGATGGAAGCAAATATTAAATTCTGTCGACCCACCTCGAAAGATGTATGAATATAGGCGGGAGCAGCTGTGATAGGAATGTATTGAAGGATGACACTTGGGTTTGAAGGGTCCTTCTCGCTGAAGACCGAATAACCTGGTGTAGACATGCCTGCCACGGGTGGTGGAATGGGAACTGTACTCATTGTTGGAAAACAAACAGGGGTGAGGTCTCATACGTACCTGAAAAGAGAGCACCGAAGGCCGTAGGCTGCCCAAAAAGCGGACCACCACCACCAAGAGCACTCCCCGTACTCGGAGCGGTGGATCCGAAAGCATCAGTTCCCGATTTTCCGGCAGCAAGAGTCCCGCCAAATGCACTCCCACTCCCACCGAACGCTGAAGCACCTCCTCCAAACGGACTAGGTCCAGTGGCCGGTTTGGGGGTGGCAAAAGCAAAGGTGCCACTGATATCTTGACCAAACCCTAGATGGATGTTACGTTAGCACCAGATTGATAATGACACGAGAAGTAGGGGAAAGTAAACCAACAGGTGAAGGCAAAAGTTCCAGTGTTACCACTCGTTTCAAGGTTTCCAGACATTGAGTTTGCTGCTGGCTGCTGTTGCTGGCCAAATGTGTTGGTTGCGTGCTTTAAGTTTAAAGGTGCAGAGGGTGTAAATGACTTGTTTTAGGTAAAGGAACACGACCATGGCATGCCACATTACCAAAAAGGTCAACTGGAATTAACTTCAATTCCGCTCTCAGGTCTCCCTACAACTTGAAGCTAGGCTTCTTTCACCATCATTGCAGGAAAACTTGTGTGACTGGTCGCGTTGCCTCATATTAGGTATGCGCATCCACAGTACTGCCTAGCAGCATGATGAAACTTAAGACATGCTTCGACAAACTTTGGAGACCGATCTGATGCGTTCGGCAATCATACGAGCACATAGAAATCACTCTCCTTACTCGGTCACCCCCTTCCAGCGTTATTGTTAGATTCAGTAATCGTTCCTATGCCCACCCAATGACCGAAACATCATGTGAACCAGCTCGTTGGGAAATTCCGTCTACCGGGACTGTTGAAACACTGGATTTTGTCGCCAGATACAAAGAACAGTTGGTCATTCCGACATCAGCAAAAGTGCCCAAATCTGGCAAGGCCTTACCAGGCTTATTAAGCCTAACAAGCCTGTGTGGCAGCT
The DNA here is from genome assembly GCA_038092515.1 of Boletus subparvulus. Taxonomy (NCBI): domain Eukaryota; kingdom Fungi; phylum Basidiomycota; class Agaricomycetes; order Boletales; family Boletaceae; genus Boletus; species Boletus subparvulus. The sequence goes on along the minus strand of JBBPQL010000672.1, from coordinate 13,605 downwards.
TCGTAAGACGATGCTAGGGCTTGCAAGGCCTCGTGCAGCCTTGGGAATGATTGACGCGGTGGTTGGCTTCCCACCGCGAACAGCCAGAACATTGACAGCGAGGTCCGTTGTGCCCTGGGAACCCGCAGATCCTGATACGGCCAGTCGGCAGGCCAACGAAGCGACCTGAGTGCACTGAAACGATACTAACTTCCAGCGTGACTCAACACAATCTACAGAAAATCAAAGATCTGCAAAGAATTCATCTCCGTCGTCGTCTCTCGCATTTTCACCGTCCTCCGCTCCCAATCCATCCTCTTCCAGAAGCTCTTCTCCCTCATCATCTTGGTCGACAACCTGGTCCAATCCTGAATATCCAAATTCGTCCATCTCGTCGACGAGTTCTTCGTTCGCAAGTGTCGCAGACGAAATCCCGGCACCTGATTCTTGGCCTTCTTCGCTGCCTTCGTCCTCATCCATTTCATTGTCATTTTCGCCTTCCTCGTCTTCATCTCTGTCTTCCTCTTCGTCCTCTTCGCTGTCTTCCTCGTCCTCGTCCTCGTCATCAAGCTCCATCTGATCTCTGTCGATTTCGCTCTCCATGACAAATGGGACCTTGTCGAGCTCGTCTCGGTCATCAAGTAAACACCGGGTTTCCTCCCTCGTCGTTTTATGTCCAACTCCACCCCCCCGAAACCTCATGAACATATCCCTATCAACGAACCTACTTACGGCTTAGTACGTGTGAAAGATAGGACAATGATTACTTACATGTTAACATAATACCAGTTCCAGTCTTTGTCTTTGTCCGACGGACGTCGAGCGATTGATTTGGGTAGTAGAGCGTTTGTGCGTCCGTACATGAATGCAGGAATGAGATGTACTGCTCGGATCACAATATCTGGGTCTAGGAATCCAAATGCCCCTGGTTGGTTACCATCGAAGAATCCGATCCTATGAAGGCGCTTTGCTGCCCAGCCAGAAGGCTCCTCGAGGTCTCGGCCAAACCACCTCACCCATAAAATGTCCATCCGTTGCACTCGTTGACCTTGCCGGACGTTCATGTGAAACACGCCGAGAATGCGAGCATACCAGTATGGATGTGGGTGTTCGGTTTCATCTTCACGCGCCAGCACCATGACATCAGCGTTGGTGCGCGGGTTCAATGAGTCTTGGCATCGACGCAGATCATAGCTGGTGAAGTTCACGCGCAGGACTTTATGACGGTAAATTCGATTCTGTATGAATGAGATTGAGTTCTGCTCGCGTAGTGAAAATGAAACCTCGTCGCCATTATACTCTTGACCAGATAGTCGTGCTAGAATATGACTTTTCAGGCGAGGAAGAAAATTCTAATGAGATTAAAATGAGAAGGTTGCCTTGTGAACATTGCGGGCACCTACCTTTATAGCAACATCATTCCGGTTCTTGTGCAACCAGGCAGAAATATCCCAGTAGTGCTTCTGGGAGCTGGACATTTGATAGTGGTCTTCAGGAGAGCAGTAGGGAAGGGGTTCTTTATCGACGAAGTGGAGAAAGGGCTGGTTTTCATTTCCATTGGCCTCCGCTAGGTTGTCGTGATCCGTGCTTGTTTGATGCTCTATGTCCTGCAGCCGATGAAGGAGCCGTTCACGACGCTGTTGCATGGCAATCCCACGGGTGAATTTAATCTTGTTTGTCCTAGTGTAAAACCGCTTCACTCGTCGATGCTCGAGCTCACCCTGAAGTAAGGTCAGTGAAGGAGGTAGTAACGGACTAACAGGACAGGCAGGAAACATACAATTTGGGTCGAGTAATTGTCTGTCGTCCCATAGAGCCAGATTGACTTGACATAGTCCCCTAACGAGTGCATCTTGTAGGTCAACATATTGAAAGACCGTTGTTTAGTCGAACTTCCATCCGAGGAAGGTAGATCTGCTCTCTGTTTTCCCTTTCGATTCACGGTGCTGACACGTTGTCGCCGTGCACGTGCAGCTAATTCATGGGGCAGATCATGTGTATGGAATTTACCGCACACATCTTGTCGAAACCTTCGGAAAAGACGACCAAGCCGCGTGGTGGAATTATCGAAGTGATGAAGGGTCGTCTCAGTGTGCATGCGAAGTTTCCCAAATGCATGCCAAGTGGCAAGCTCAAACAGTAGTTCGAGAATTATTCCATTGAATGGTTCTGGTAGAAGACACTCAAATGCGGGAATTGCACACTAGTACCTCAGATATATTAGCTAAATGGCAATCAACTTGGAGGTCAAAACATCATACCTGAAGAAGGTCTTCGAAGTCACGCGCTGCAAGTTTCGTGAGTCCTGAAACATTGGCGCTAAATTTTCGGATCGTGTCACGTCCAAATGTTGGTATCTGGCAGTAGCTAATACTGGTGTTTCAGTTTTCGGGCATCATCATCCTGAATTGTTCACTTACCGTTCATTTAGCTCCTGAATGGCATCACCACCATAGGCATAGAGAATGCGCAGCAAGTGGGTTAAGGCACCTTTCCAAACACCCAACTCAAACTCGTGCATGAAGTCGGGTACGAGCATTGAGTAAAAGTCAAAGCCAAACTTTGAGAGCTTTTCCGAAAATGCATTCTATATGAAGCTGAGTCAACAGCATGTCTGAGTCAATAACATGAAAGAATATCTACTCGAGTGGGAACCAATGATTGAGGTCCGAGGAGCATTTCAACTGCCTTACTGATTACACTTCGTCCCCAAGTGAAGATCATTTTGCGTGCCGTTTCAATCCAGTTTTGACGCTCGTGATTGTCTACTCGCACATTGTTCCTTCGTTGCTTTCGATCTTGTTTGGTTCCCAAACGATCAATATTACTCTTCTCGATAAGGCATCTTGGGCATGGACAGTGCCCTAGAAACTTCATACACGCCAGTAAGATTCTGAAAATCATCAGTTTGTAACTTGTTCCAGTCGTAAAGTGGAACACTTACTTTTCTGGGTAATCAGCTGCATAAGTGAGTATGCGAGGAAACACCCGTCGAGATATACCATCAGGAAACTTGAGGACTATACCATGCTCATAGGCTTCAAGAAAGTCATCGTCCAAAAGAAATCGCCAAACGGCTTGCATAATCTCACGCTTGCAATGAGTGAGTACAGCCGCCGTCGCACTACACCCAAATGACTTCCGATAGACATCTTGGATCACATCCGATAACTGTTATACAAGGTCAGATGATACATACATGTGTTACAGTAGATACATACCTTTGGAATATATGCCAAGTGATGGGCTGCGAACGACGACGGTTTTACACGAGCATACTTTGAATGATTTCCAATGAACATGTATACTGGCCACAGAGCAGCATTTCCGAAGCTTGCGAGATGCGTCGAGTCAGACCACAACATTATCGCAGCTATGACTGTTTCTAGATTACATCCACTGGCAGGTTCACGATGGTATGATTGGATCCGTGCATGCTCTTCAAGCATGGCATTCGAAGTATAGATTTCGGAGATGACACGTTCAGGTGGCTGATCCTCCTCTGGTTTCCAAAACAGCTTGAATGGAGCTGTATGAAAGGTACTTGCCGCAACCTCTTGATAAGCAGCTTTGAGAACTTCCGTAAACTTGCGATAGTATAGGCCTTGTACAGCAAACTTTGGTGCCTCTGCCTCTGCCATCTTCATCTTCTCACATGGAAGACAGATCTCAACCGTTGCTTCTTGCCACCCATCTGCGGCTGAAAAAATAGACGAAGTAGACTCAGAGTTTTTGGATCCATCAAGGCGTCTCGCCTCTCGCACCGCATTGAAGTCTCGCAGATCTTCTTGATTAAAGTCTTCTGCAAGAATGACTTCATTGATGAGCCGATCGAGATCGCCGAGAGATTTCGTGTGAGACGAGTTATAAAACCAACTCATGAGTCGAAAGGTTGATGCATTAAGGAATGGGGAAAAATAGGTTTGATGAAGTACAGCGATTGTCGATCCCAATCCACTATACCATGGCTGGTTTTCATCAGCACCAGGATCTGCCGTAAACGTCGGAGCATCACAGAATTGGTCAAAGTATGAGTTGTTCTCGGGATCATATGAAGGAAAGGATAGATGGTATTGGCGAAATAGATTGTATACATCACGAGCTGTGCTAACCCATGTATCCAAGTCGGAAGGATGGGGTGAAGGCTGTGAAGCTACTGGATACGGCATCATGCCCTCATCATCCTCTCCAACTGGATCACTAGGTGCATGGTCAGAGTCGGTGTCGAATGGGTCAAGTTCATGCTCGATGGGAATAAAGGATTGGGGGATCATATCTTGATAACGTTTTGGAGGGCGGGTGGGCCGGTTAGGACGACCCGATGGCCGAAGCACTGGTTCTTCGACCTCGGGCTCCGAGTCCACTGGCATGTGAGCGAAATTATTCTGATAGTAATCAAGTCAATTAACAGCCGAGGTCACAATGAAAGGTTTACCTCATCAATGGAAGGGTCAGACTGATTGCTAGGTGTGTCAATATGTTTCGGGGATTCTGCTGGGTCATCCAAAGCTGGAGAGGAGGCCAAGGCCGCCGAGTGTTCTGCAATACGTTCTCGGCGCTTCTCAAGTGCATCAGTGACAGCCTTGGTGTGAGCTTTACACCATCGATTGATATGAACCAAGAGGCCCCGTGGTTGGACCTCGACTTGACAGTGGGGACACTGGATCATGCTGGCGGCACTGCAACAGTCGCTTTCATTGATGCGATATGGCTGTGGCTGGTTGTTTGTCTTTGTTGATAAACAGTCATCTTATCTAATCAGTGGACGAGCTTTCAGCGCACAGCCCAACTTTCCTCTTCCCACCATGTCATCTGAACCATCCAAGCCCTCCGAAACCACATTGTCTACAAACAATGCCAGTGTCCAACCAGATATCAAAAAGAACAAGACCGATGAGTTATTGAATGTCCTCACAGGTGCGGGAAACCTGAAAAAGTCTAAAAGGTATTTAATTTATATTTGTATTTATAATTGTTCTCCACAATTAATTCCCATAGAACTGATGACGACGGAGGCGATTCAATGGAGATCTACCGAACTGCGGGGAAAAAAGCTGTCGCGCTTCTCGATCCATTTGCGATCCCAGCAAAAGCATTCCTTACTGGTATTCAGCACGACAAGGGGGGCAAGATTGACAATACCCTGTAAGCTTCAATTATCTAATTTGCGGAACATTCACGCAAGCTTCATTAGGGATCCGAGGGTCATCCAGCAACATCTTGACTTCTACAACGGTATTCTCAAGTTTGTTCCAAGTCTGCGAAACTCACTGGACACCATGTCGCCCGAGCAGCTGTTAAAAATCATTCAAGCGGTGCGTATATGTGCATATATGCACAATTGTTGACAACACGACAACTGCCAGCAGATTACGAAAGGAATGAGCGAGGGACGATCAACCGACCTTGCTTCAGTCAAGCACAAGGGCCTGAAGTACGTGCCAGAGAACATGCTTGATAAGGCCAACGCATTGGACCCGCCCATTCCGGAGGTCGAAGACAAATCCATGCGTGGGATTTTCCATGAACAATTGGCGCGGTTGCTATGTCCTCAAAGGGACCTAGAAGAGTACGACGAGGATCCGGAATGGTACGTCTGAAGTGTTTCAATGGTACTACTCTTGCAACTAATAACATTTCAGTGGCATGCAAGCCTTACAAGCTGGTGATTTCCCCATGAAGTCGTCAAGATGGCCATCTGTGTTCTATGAGAAGGATGTTTACGACCCAGGTGACAAGACGATTGGCTTGTTTCGAAACCATACGGTTGTACGGGCAAGTCGAACTCTTATTTTTGGGGCAATCATGACTTATGCTACTTACGTAGTTCTACAAGCATTTATTTCTAGGACCGGCGACAGTTTTAAGCGATTCCACCAGTCGTCGAGCGGCAAAGCCATCGAAGAACCGTGCATGGGGTTTGGAATCCGTTGATCACCATGCCATCGCATACGTCCACATTATTGTATATTGCACCCGTAATTTCCACGCACTCAACACTGACAACCTTTGAAGATGTACATTACGATTAGTCATGCTCAGCATTGGACCCAGACAATCGGTGATATGAATCTGCAAGATCTTTATTGGCGTATTGTGGAAATGCTCGAGGACGATTCAGATCCATGGGTGCGAGAGACACTCAAATGGTGGAATAGGTAACTTGAAGTGCATCTAACATGTCTGACGTCAACTCACTGGCAACCATGATGTTCATAGGCACTGCAACCCCAACAATGGGTCAACGAGCCAGAAAACAAATGACAATGGTAGCGATTCGGAAGATGATATGGCGCAAGTTCGCGCCCGAAGGGCAGCAGCAACAGCGACAAAGAACAAGACTCCAGCCAGCACTATTGCTCACTCCAACTCGGAGGCTCCTCCCCGTACCTCTAGGCGAACTGAACACGAAGCGGCCCACAAGAAGGTCTCAGCGCGCGTCGACTCAGATGAAGATCTTCCCGAAGTTCTATCTAGGCGCGGACCGGAAGCCACTGCCCGTGTCTCTCAGGCTCTTGAAAAGCCTGGGCGAACTGAACACGAAGCGGCCCGCAAGAAGGCCGCAGCATGCGTCGACCCGGACGAAGATCTTTCTGAAGTTCCACCTAGGAATGGACTGGAAATCACCACCCATGTCCCCCCCGCAAAGTACAGGCGAAGTGAGCACGAAGTGGCCCGCAAGAAGGTCTCGACGCGGCACGTCGGGTCGGATGAAGATCTCCCCGAGGTACTATCTAGGAACAGACCCGAGGCTCCTCCCCATAGCTCTAGGCGAACTCAGCACGAAGCGGCCCACAAGAACGTCTCGACGAGATGCATCGATTCGGATGAAGATTTGCCCGAGGTTCAATCTAGGAACGGACCCGAGGCTCCTCCCCATACCTCTAGGCGAACTGAGCACGAAGCAGCTCGCAAGAAGGTCTCGGCGCGGCGCGTCGACTCAGATGAAGATCTCCCCGAGGTACTATCTAGGAACAGACCCGAGGCTCCTCCCCGTAGCTCTAAGCGAACTCAGCACGAAGCGGCCCACAAGAACATCTCGATGAGATGCATCGATTCGGATGAAGATTTGCCCGAGGTTCAATCTAGGAACGGACCCGAGGCTCCTCCCCATACCTCTAGGCGAACTGAGCACGAAGCGGCTCGCAAGAAGGTCTCGGCGCGGCGCATCGACTCGGATGAAGATCTCCCCGAAGCTCTATCTAGGAATGGACAACTGGGACCTGAGGCTCTTCCCCGTGGCTCTAAGCGAACCCAGCACGAAGCGGCCCACAAGAACGTCTCAGCGCGGCGCGTCAATTTGGGTGAAGATCTCCCCGAGGTTCAATCTAGGAACAGACCAGAGGCTCCTCCCCATACCTCTAGGCGAACTGAACACGAAGTGGCCCGCAAGAAGGTCTCGACGTGGCACGTCGACTCGGATGAAGATGTCCCCGAGGCTCAACTATCTAGGAATAGACTCCCCCATGCGCTTCCAGCGAGACTGAAGCGACCTGAACACGGAGTAGCCCTCGAGAGGTCACAGTTAGACAAGTTCAAGCCATACACATCTACCCCTCAAATCGACTCGGACGGAGATGATAGCCGTGACTACGGTATTCATGATAATGTCAACGCCCATAGCATGCGATTTGACTCCGAGCCTGGGAACGCCCTTCAGGACGATGTCGACGTCACTGACGGAAACGCTGATCCAGTCGCTGTCTCGCCACTCTCCCAGCTCCCTGGTAGTATTCGCGACGAAGCGACAGTTGATGTACAGTCTATCCCCACCAAGCGTACCTACAAATTCGTTTTCTCAGCCGCCGCAGAGGACAACGACGACGGCGATACTACTCCACCACCTCAGAAGAAGACAAAGAAAACATCCACGAGACCTCAGACGGCGCCACCAAGACGGAACGCAGCACGCGCAAAGCGCGCCAATGGGTTCTGAACACTAGTAGGTCTATTCCTCTTACGCCAGTAATTTACCAAGCAGAACACCAGGTTTGGCTGTATTCGAGCTAGACGTTGCACATTCAACTACCTCAACATACGCTCTCGAAGATCGCTTCCATCCTTCTTGTACTCCATGCTCTCCATTGGCCAGACTGCATTGCTGCTCTCAAAGATTGCTTCCATCCTTCTTGTACTCCGTGTTCACTGCCACATTACATCGCTCTCGAGTATCGTCGTTTTCTTCCTTCTTGCACCCCGTGCTCACTGCCCCATCACATTGTGCTCTCGACACCATCGTTTTCCGTTTTCTAGTACTCCGTGTACTCCACTGGCAACTGCCATATTGTATTGCTCGACTTACATTCATGCTCTATAACTCGTACTAGTACTCAGGCTACTATATTACTAGTGTATACCATGCCTAATGTTACTAGACCTTGCAAGGGCCTGTATTATCTCGTGTGACCTGGCGAGCCTGAGTGAGCCTTGCAAGGCAAAGTGAGACCGCCCCACCTTGTACGACCATGCAAGCTCGGGGTGCTTCCCTGCAGGGCCTAGCAAGGCCGGCATGCCTTGCATGGCCTGGCGGGACCTTGTAGGGTCTTTCCAGGCCATGCAAGGTTTCGTCCCTTTTGCTGATGTCAGGGTGAGCTTGAACATCGCTCCTCAAAACGGCGTTTTGTACGATCAGGAAAGAAGAAGACTACTATGGTTACAAGCATCGTAGATCAAGAGGCGATAGAGCGGTTTGTTCGCCAGGTAAATGCCACACGAGAATCAATCAATGCCGAAGAGATCCGACAGCAGCGACCTGCGCGAGCGCGGTCGTCCCCAAGTGACCACTATCATATTGCTGCAACGTCACGACACGTGGAGGACCTCCTGGAATGGGTGGGAGAACAAGGAGAGGATCCTGTCGTCGCAGTAGGTTTCGCTCTATGGAATTCAAGTAGGCTAATGGTTCATATCTCAGAATTTTATTCCTCGACTCAAAGACCATGTCCTGGCGCGCGTTCGGGGACTTGCTTACGACGGGGACGAATACGATTTCACGGATGAAGACCGGGATTGCATCGTCTTCGAGAACAACAGGATCTATAACCATCCTCTATTACGTGTCAACTACACTACCTACGATCTCCGGCGCGAGCAAGACACGGTAAACCCTCTGTCTCGTGCAGATGTCATGGTCCTGTCGCAGGAAGAGGAGCGCACACACCCGTACTGGTATGCACGAGTGATCAAGATTTTCCACGTCATGGTCCAGCACCGAAAGGACCAATACTCACACTTCAAGAAGCCCGTACGGATGGACGTCCTATTCATGCGGTGGTTTCAAATGGATTCAAACTACCTTGCCGGGTGGGACGCGAACAGACTGTACCGTCTTCAGTTCTTTGAAAAAGATCGCTTGGCTGACGCGTTTGGTTTCATTGATCCGAATTTGGTTGTCCGAGGGGTTCACCTCATTCCAGGTTTTGGCTATGGCGAAACGAACGACTACCTCGATCAGAGCTTTGTCCGTCAAGCAGGCAGCGAGTCGAACACTGACTGGCGCTATTTCTATGTCAACATGTGGGTTTTCTCACTCTTTCTCTATTTCCGAGTCTGAGTAAGCTAAACGTGTGTACTACAACTAGATTTGTCGATCGAGACATGTTCATGCGGTTTCGGGGCGGAGGAGTCGGTCACAAAGCGACCCGCGACTGGGATGAATTCTTGCTGCGGGAAGGACGCACAGCTCAAGCTGAAGACCCGGTAGACGGTACAGAGCAGGAAGAGCCGGCCAATACAGCGCAACAGGACGGCAGCGAGGAAAATGATGAGCCTGTTGAGGAAGAAGAAGGGGACGTGGCCGGCGAAGCGGAGGAGTGGGAGGAGGATGTAGAAAGGGACGAGTACGAGCAGGAGCTGGACAGGGTGGTTGCTGACGAGGGGGAAGAATTGGACGACGATATTTTGGCGCGGGAGGGGTACGGCGCGCTGTAACCAGTCATTGTGAGTTCATAGTACAGTCTCGGTCGGGCAGATATGACGAGTGCATGATATGGGGATGCAATGTAATATCAGTTTATTTAATACACGACAAGGACATGTGCACAACGGAGCAGTCACGATAAGTCACGATATACTCTTCTCTACTCTCGAGCAATAAAGAAAAATGATGGCGTGGATGTTCGCACCTCGCTGACACACTGAGACCACATGGCCATGATTTTTTCAAGCGTGGCACCGGCGACGTGGCAAATCGGGCAATGTCTGCTTTCTGCGAGGTTTGTGATGTGACACGCTGGACGTCAGACCTGCGTTCCTCCTGGGAGAAAACACGCAAGTGCTTCGAAAGAATAGCCCAGGACCTGTCACGGATCTCCTCGTGGACGTGCTCTGTCAGCGGGGCGTCAAGACTATCACGTTGTACCCTCGACCGCGTTTGCAATTGACGAGTACCCATGGGACAGGGTGTACACTGAGTGCGGCGCTCGCGTGTGCCCTCGGGGATGGAATTCCAGGTGAAGGATGTCGTCAACGATGTTTCAAGGATGTCCTTTCTCATACGTTGCAGTGGAAGAAGCGGTTGCGCAAGCCACGTCGTTTACGCATCTCGGCATCGAGACCGCGCCGCTCATCGGAAAAGGATACGGCCCTTTGAACCACCTCCACTCGGTGTCGAGGCTCGTGGTTCAACCGTAAGCATGTCGTTTTCACAGGCATATATGCTGGCTCGAACCTTTTCCGCAGGCGAACTCCGGGTCATCCACATCCATTGACACACAAGTTCATTCAAAGCACGGCGGACCTATGGAAATCGTACGTCCAACACGAATTTGTGGTTCAACTAGGCAAAGGCGAGCTCGACAGAGCGTCGTTTATCCACTTTATCAAGTACGCCTGCCTTTTTTACATCATGGGTCGATCATTGACCTCGTTCAGGCAGGACTATCATTATCTAAAGTATTATTCGAGAGCATATGCGTAGGTTTTTCTTCTGGATACTTCCAGACATCGGCCGACGTGAACCCCTAGGCTATTGGCAACCAAGTCACACGACTTTACGCCCATTTCCGCCGCTACCGAGGTAATGCTTCACATCGCGGCCGAGACCTCCATGCACATGTCCTATTGCGCTCAATTTGGCGTTACCCTAGAAGAACTGGAGACGACGCCCGAGTCCCCGGCGACGATGGCGTACGGTGCCTTTCTCCTCGACGTCGGTTTACAAGGTGCGTGCGCGTCGAACATCCGTCGCATCCGTCGCTCGACGTTATGCAGGTGACACGACCACACTCGTGATGGCGCTCGCCGCATGCCTCCTCGGGTACGGCGAGGTCGGTCTCTGGCTCAAACAGGAATCTGCAAAGCCGAACGCGTGGGTCAAGTGGCAAGGGAATCCGTACCTCAGGTGGATGGAGGACTACGCTGGCGAGGCCTTTCAGAAGGCGGTCTCGGAGGGTCTCGGTGCGCGTGCTTTTTCTCTCGTGCGAGCGCGTCGTTCTGACGCGATGTGGCTGTTGAAGAAACGATGGAGGTGCGGGCGGCTGCGGACCCGCCTTCGCTCGCTCGGTATGCGGAGTGGTTGGCCGTTTGGGAGAGGTGTATCCGTCTCGAAAAGCAATTTTGGGATATGGCGATGAACCTGTCGTGAAACATGTATCGCCTCGCGCGCGGGTCCGCGACGATAAGAGGGGAGAGACCCTGGGTACTAGACGGTCTCTCAACATTAGACGAAGTGATTATATTCTGTTGTATTGTTCTGGGGTCTTTGACCAATTCACTGAGCTTGATCAACCCTGGCGAAGAAGCGAGTGTCACGATCCTCCACCGCGTTGCGGTTCAGATGATCATTTCAACGACTGGGTTTTTTCCTGACGGGGTACTACTCTTTTTCCTTGACGAGACCCGTCTCCATCTCGAGCGCGATCTCCATCTTTGGTCCAGAGCCCTCCTAGGCGTTTCCCACGGATCAGACCGCTTTCGTTTGGTTCAGGCGCGTCGGTCACTTCGTCCTTGGTCTGCGAGGAGAGCATCAAAGAGACGAGGGTCGCGAACCGCCGAGTGAGTTACGCCATGGAAAGACCGGGCAGACATAAAAGGAAAAAAAAGGTCGAGGAAGATAGGAAGGGATACGGCAATATATGGCGTAATGGGGACAAGACATCCTCGGAACCTACCTTGGGATCTCAGCTGAGCTTGATTACATCCCATCGTATCCACGACGCGCGAACGCATCTCCTTGATCGCAGCGTAGGCGTCCGTTCATTTGGCCGGAGCACGTCCAAACGCTGCCGAATCGCTTTGGGCTTCTTGGGCGACTTTCGAGACGCGTCCGAGTCTGGTTTGACACTGCGTTTCGTGTTCTTTGAGACCGTACGGCCGTGCTTGGTGTCACTCGCCGATACATCGAGCGCGAGGGTCTCTGGATCCGTGGGCTCTTGTTTGACACGATTTGGTCGTCGTGGGGTGCAGGGCCTGGCCTGAGCCTCCGGTGTCCCTACATCTACGGTTTAAGCGGGCCATTATGCATTATGTAATGGCGTCCTATGGAAGCCAGGACAACCGTGCTCCCTTCGGACAAAGAATTTAGGCTCAACGACTCTACGGCGTGTTCGGCATACAAATCAGGCAATCATATTGCTCAGTGTCAGCGACACCCCCCGAACACCACTGATCGGCCGAGTACCGCACAACAGTAGACAAAGTGTTCCAGTCCACTGTAGCTACATTTACTTAAATGACATCCTCGTTATCAGAGAATCTGTCGCCAGGGAATGGTGGGTCCAAATCAGAGTCGTTAAGCATATCCTCGACCTTCAACTCATCTAATGCATCAGAATGCTTGCGTCCCGCATTTGGGAAGCTTCACTATTTTGGACTCGGTCAGAGTCGTTTGGCTAGATAGATAACAATTGGGGATTTATTACAATTTTGCTTGTAGCACAGTCGAGGGATATATCAAACTGCTTGCATGGGGTGCTCGCCCTTGTCCTTCACCGCAACATTATCTTCCCATCGTCGACTCGGAATACTCATAGAAACCCCAAGTACGATTCTGCCATCTCGATCTCCGTCCACCCGTCATTCAGGAGCTCCATGGCCCGATGTTTCATGTCTGTGGATATGGACCGGTTGCACATCCGTCGTATCGTACTCGTCGATCGTCAATCGAATGAATATTGAGTGAGCAATGATTTTTCGAAGAGCCTACTGTGTGATTCCAAACGCTGGTTTGGTGTCGCGGACATTATTTCCCGAAACAACAGTAGTCAAATTCTTAATTACCATAAGGTCGACCGACGAGGGGCAGCGCGAAACCCAATTTAAATATCCACTAACACGTAACGTCTCTTTCTCGCTCGACGGTGAGACCGCAGCATGTCTTGCGTTCATTTACCATCTTCGTGACCGTGGATGGGTTCTTGCTTCGGTTGGACTGGTTACACAATCGCACGGGATATATAGTTCGAACCGCTACACTTGAAGCTTGGCAATTATCGAGTCTCCAAACCATCAGAAGCAAAATCAAGTACTTGTACGTATCAAAGACATCAAATCCCAATATCTGACAAGACCGCAAGAACGTGGAGAGCTTATCCAATATCAACTTCACACACTAATGGCATTGCACGAAAGGTTAATCAAAGAGGTCTGCATGAAAAAAAAACCATCATGCATCAGTATGAATTGCCA
>JBBPQL010000671.1:0-19316 GCA_038092515.1 Boletus subparvulus | reverse complement strand
CGATCTGATGATGTCATGACTCGCAGATAATATATAATTGGACGGTGCGTGTGGCCGCTCTTGCCCTACCCTCCCTTCCCCCCCATCACCAGCAAGTAATCTCCCTTCCTTTGCCTCATATCTCCCTACTCACGACATATCAGTGTCCGACTATTTGCCTTCACCACCACCATCACCGCCACCTTCGATTTTCTTCTTGCAAGACGAGCCACAGTACACCCGCAGCTGTCTGGGTTGCTCCCAACAGCTGCGTTGGCGCCGCTGGATGGTACGAGACGATGACCTCGGGCAATGGTACACTTATGTAAGTCACCTTGTCTGATTCATTTCTACTCTACCAATACAATAATTAGTGCGACATGCACGAGGAGGAAGGCTGTGACCGGTTTGAATGGGCTTTTCAGGATTCGCGCGACAGAGCTCCATCGACACCTCCACAGACTTCCATCCAGCGTCACAAGCACAGGCGGTCCCCATCAATCGAGATTGTCTCTCCCTCGCCGGATGGCCACTTATCTCGCAAATCACCCAAGAGGCGTGCATTACGAACTATGCACCATCATTGCACACAGTCCGACGACAACGGTTCTTCATCTCCATCCTCCCCGCATCTGTATCATGCTGGCACCATGCTCTCTGTCGAGCCTTTCCCACCCTCTAGCCGGGTGGAGCCATTGTCGTATGCACGCCGCCATAACCTTCCCTCTCACCGATCAGGCAAGAAGCATATGTTTCCATCTACACGTAATCACAGACTATCTATCGACTTCTCTCTGCCCTCCCCCACATTGTCCCTTGTCCCACCCTCTTTAGGACATCACGAGCAGCTGGCATTCGCATCGCGTGGTCCCCGGGTATGGCCATTTGACTTCTATGCCGACGAGATGGATATCGGATTCAAGAAATGTCTCCTCGAGTCTAACAAGCACCGCCCTGTAGAGAAGGTGTTCCGGGACCATTTTCATGTTAAGTTTGTTCGATCGACCTTCTATGATCACCGTCGGCACTGGATGAACGTCAGCCAGTTCATTCGTGGACGGTACATCGACTATGGACATACAGAACGTGGCCGTTGGTCGAATTTTATTTGCCACGAGATCAAAGGCGAGAAGCGCATGGGTGAATTGTAGTTTACCTTACATTACTATGCACCAGTCTTACTACCTCTTGATGTGTTTGACTCCATAATAACTAGCTCTTTGTTGCACCCACGAACTATGGACATCAGCGATCAATTGTGGAACAAAAAGATGCATTGAAGAACAATATGACGAGCAACAGAACAGAAGTACTACCAACTATGTAGACCAATTACCGGGGTGACACCCTTGCACCTCTAGCTTCGCCTTCGTTGCCCGGTTGTGTCGTAAGATCATCTGGTCAAGAAAAAAGTCGTACTTATCCACCAGCATTTCTCTACATATAGCGTGATACCCGCCCATCCAAACGTTCGCTTGCTCAGCCGCTGAGGAGTTGAAAAACCAACCACCATCGTCACTGAGCAACTCCGGGAATGCAGCGGGGTTGCAGTTTTCTTGGCAGAACGTATGGGTCTCCTTGTGTTTGCATTTGAAGTGGAAGACGTCCACGGAGAGGCCAATTCTGGCGAAATAAGGATCTAACTTGACGTGTTGAGCAAGTGAACAATTGTTGTCATAAAAGATATGGTCGGGCTTGAGGGCCTCAACACGAAATACGCGCTTGATAAATTCCTGGAGGACCGTGAGTGATTAAAGCATGCTGAATAGAAACAAAAGAGAGACAACTTACCGCGACACTTGCAATGCCTTCAGCCCCGAACATTGTATCCCGCCCGAGGATCATCCCACAGGGGGCAACCGCGAGCTGCTCATTGTGTGTTCTGGACCGGGTGAACTTCGCACGCACTTTTCTTGACTTGGTTGTGGAGGGATCTTGCAGTACCTCTTCCAAGTCAGGGCCGTCAGCAGTAACACGACCATTCGGATCAATGGTGAATTGCTCGTCGTCGTTGTCCAACATAGCATGCCGCGCAAGAGACCGCGAGTTCGATTCCGAAGCAGCCGGGTGGATAATGGCACGAGCACGCTCTAACCGGTTGTGTAGCTGGAAGCGGGACTGTCCTCTCTCGCGGTGGAGCCTTTCTATCTCCTGGTGCTCTATATTGTCACAAGTGAGGAGACCGTCGACGACCTTGTTCCCACAGTCGACGATGGAGCAAAGGTCATTAAATAAAGCATGGGTGGGGCAGAAGCGGTCCTTGCCACTGCGCAATGGGACATGACAGTTGTGCTGGCTACAGCAGGGATGACCGATGCAGATGCCATCTGTCACAATGACAGAGCATTTGCCATTGCCTGTTGCGTGGCGTCAGTACGATTGAAGCAATCGCAAGCATGCTTACGTTTGCCATCACGATCAAAGTACCATCGTACACACTTGTCACAGAAGTGTGTTACTTCGGGTTGACCTGCAATGCGCAGGCGTTGATTCCGGGCTTGTACAAGATCCATGAGGCGATCCTTCTGATCGCCGGTATGCTTAACAACCAGATATTCTTCACGTTCAATGGCGTCTTCGAGTAGGCAATAGAGCAAGAATCCTGACCAGATGTGGTCTGATGAGAGACTGAAACCGAAGGCCCAGCCTGATGGGGGCTCATTGGATCGGGACATGGAAGCATTGTAAACGTAGGCACAGGCGGTTGCCGACATGCTAGATAAATGTTAAAAGAATGAGTAGCATCAGGTGTCTGACGCAAACGTACCATTGGTCCATGAGTGCCAACCACATCTCAATCACCGGTCGTTCAACAAATCGATGCTCGCTGATTTGAATGATGTCAGGAATTCCTCCATAGTAGGTACGTTCACCCTTGAAAACCTTGAAATTGTAGTGGTAGTTGATCTCGCACGCTAGATAGCAATCAGTCACCTTGTATGTACATGCCATGATGCCCAACGTACCTTCACAAGATAGGTGGACCGAGTAGATGGGCAGAGGACCGTCAGAAAGGGTGTACAGCACGCATTGACGCTGCTCGGCATGCATCATACGCATTCCCTGAAGCGTTCGAGGACAGGATGGTCCTGGGCAATGTTGAGTAGGTGGATAGAGCGTCCGTGCAGCTATCAAGAATAAATAAACAGTACACTTGAATTGGCATACACGTACTAAATCCGTGGGGTATGCCATGCTCATGGAAGGTAGAAAGTGGAGCTCGAAGGAGAGTATACGTCTCATCACTACTCCACGCAACGTTCTTGAAGGCTGCCCAACACTGGAGTACAGTATCCATGGAGAGACCACATGCATGCGAGAGGAAGTACTGGACAGGACGCGGAAGGATATCCGGTGTTGCAGCAAGGGGGTGGTTAGACGGCTGCATCAGAACGATGTCATTCTTGATGGCGGCAGTCGTTGCAAGGAACAATAGTAGGCGGTCGAAGGGGATTGACTGAAGTGAAGGATTGGCTGTAATCTGTGCGGAAAGTTTTGCTAGGTCCATTTTCACGCCGACGCCAGACTGTCACTGGCATTCCAAAAGGGCGGGAGGGCGGGAGGGCGGGATGTTGTGACATTTGGCATGTGGAGTCGTTGGCACAGTTCAATCTCCGCCCCAATGTGTGGCTGAGCACTCGGAACCTCGGGCCCACGAATGTTCGGAAAATTCAATTCCGAGACTTTTTGCCATAGTCCAGCATTCGCCAAAGTTTGAAATTAAAGCGAATTCTATAGTTGAATATGTCATTTCAAGTTTCGCTACACCTTTTGTCTATGACAATATTTCTTGTTTGAACCAACATTCTGACGGCACCAGTACACTCGTCCCGACTCCAAGTTTTCGCCTACATATTTTCAATCGGGGAAACTTCAACTCTCGCCATATCCCAAACATCACTCTATATTTCAAGTGGAGTCTTCACATTCCGGAAAACATTTTTACCGGGATTAAATTCTGCAAAACGCGTCGTGACAGGCAAAAAGTTGAGGTCGGCTTGCGCTGATATGAGTTCGACCACCACAAAGCCAGCCAAGTCCAAGCTTGGCGCCCCTTCCCAGCTTTCACAGTCGAGTCGCAAAGGAAAGCGAGCATGGAGAAAGAACATAGACATACAGCCTGTCGAGCAAGCGCTGGAGAGCCTTCGAACAGAAGAACGGGTCGTCGGGTGAGCGAGAGGCGATCGCTTTCATTCTACACCAAAGCTGATCCACGCAGCTCTATATTACAAAAACAGACGGACGACCAGCTGTTCGTAGTCGACATCGAGGGCGACGAGCGAGGTGCGTTCGCCGTCCATTCTCGCATCCATTCCCAACCCGATCGTCCAGTTCGAACCACGTTGCCTCGATACTCGAAACGGCAACTAACGTCGACTAAAATCCTCTCGCAACGGTCCGCCGTGCCTGCCGTCGTGTCACGCGCAACGAAGCAGTCTGGCGCGAAAATTTCCCGTGCGGACAAGGAGAGACTGTTACGGATTGCGAAACGTCCCCGAAAAGGGCCGTTTAATGCCATCATGCATCCGACCGAATTTGGCGCGGGAGTGCCGCCATCGACGTCTCGCATGCCGTCAAACACAGCGGCAAGCACGATCTGTGGAATGTACCCGTTGTCGAAGAGATTGTACCAGAAGGGCTAGAGACGGTTCGAAGGCGCACGATCACGGTAAGGAATCCATGTCCCCGCCGTTCACGTGGCTCATGTGTGTGACAGAAACCTGACCTTGGCCACCCGCGAGATGTGATCGACGTGCCTGCGGTGTCTGTGCCGCATCCAGGCGCGTCTTACAATCCGCCAGTACAGGCACACGAAGCATTGCTCATGGAAGCCTACAAGATCGAGCAACGGAGACAGGAAGAGGCTGATCGTCTTCTGGAGGTCCGAAAGAAAATAGAGGGCGCCCGCGCCTTTGCAGCAAACGAGGTAACGGAGGGTGTCCCTGCTGGGATGGTCATCGACGAGATCAAGGACGACGGAGAGACGATCGCCCATACACCCGCCGTAGTACCAAAGAGAGTAGGTGCGAGGAAAACCAAACAACAGCGTACTCGCAAGGCAAATCAGAAAGAAGAGGTTCGCTTCAACGAGACCTTTGATTGTGGCGGTGACTGACAGAGTATGTGAACACGGAAACAGGCATTGGCCGAGAAAGCGCTGCGAAAACGCCTCCTGAACTCGGGTGATGATGAACGTCTTTTTGCTGACGCTCCGTTGGGTAGCCTGAAGGAAATCTGTTTCGCGATCGATTTGTGAGCCTTCAGCAATGGGCCTTGATTGAGCCATCCGTGAGTATCGATCGCTCTGGTTTGCACGTGAAGGGAATATATTTGTTCGTGGTAGGCACAAAGGGGAAGTTGTGAGTATGAACACGATGGCATATGTAAATGATTAGGAAAGGTATGGGCAAAAGCTGGAGGCTTTCTGGCCTGAGGCACTGTCTTAGCTGTGAGAGCGAGCTGCTGTTACGCTTGACTCGGGTAGAGGCAAACATAGACTTGAAAGACAAGGGCTAAGGGTTCTTGAAGGGCGTCTTCAAGAGCAAAGGATGCTGGGGGCTTCCGCAGCAACTCCTGGCAACAATCCGTTGCTTAGGGAGTTCAAGGACGAAGGTTTACAAGGGAGCGCACACTCGAGAGTAGTGCGAAGACTCAGAGAGATCCAAGGACAAGGGAGAATCAAGTAGATTAAAGTTAAGGAGAATACATGATGTATCGTCGTTTAAATAAGTGGATATGCGGCACACGGACCAAGCAGTGTTCGTAGTACTTAGACTAAGACAGATATAAAGGGAGGGCTTGGCTGTGTGATAGGTGGGGATAAGACTACACTGTGGCAGTGTATGTGGGAAAGGGGCGTCCATAGAAGGTAAATGGGAATGGGATAATGGAACCATGCACAGCATGTAAAAGGGAAGCTGTGTTTAGGTGGAGGGCGTTCCGAAGGAATGGTAAGAAGTTGAGATAAGAGGAAGCGAGTCCGGGACGAGTGTAAAGTGAAAGAAAAGAAAGAATCGTAACATTACCCCCCTGCTAGACCTGAAACACTGGAGAAGGATAACGAATGAAGGGAGCTAGTCAGAAGTACGCATAAGATCCCACCGGGGATCCGGTCATGTTGGAGATAGCTACATCGTCGTAGTCAAAGTCTTCCCTAGGAGAAGGGGATCGAGGAGGGGACGGGGCACGGGACTGATGACGGGGACGTCTGGAGTTTTCCGGGACCATCCTTTGAGAGTGAGGAGGGGGAATAGGGCGAGGACGGGACGAAGACGAAGAGGAGGACGAGGAGGTGTTGAGAATCCTGGTATTTCATATTCAGTTTCTTATCCTGATACCAGATTCTAGAGCAGTCTATGACCTTATCTTTACGTTATTCATATTACTCACCTTATCGAGATAAGCTATCTCTTATCTGATGGTCTAGACTAATGATGTCATTCTTATCTCTTATCATGACATCATACATTTATCAGCCTATAGCTGATTTACCTCTTATCTCTTATCATACTATACAGTTATGATATCAGAGTTCAGTATCAATACGTACATACAGTACAGATACTATATAAGAGAAGGCCTTACAGCCTATCTCTCTATCGAACTTAGTTCTATTGAACTATCCCTGTTCTTTCACTTGGTTCACTCCTAAGCCTCTCTGCTTATACTTGAACCACTTCAATTCTTTGTCACCATCTACATCAAGAACCAGTCTAGTGAGCCTCCTACTAGACAACTCATCCCTTCGTGTTCCTGCGCTATCGGGGTTGTATTCCCGATAGGTTATGAGCCCCACCTGAAGACGGTCCGTCATACGTTAACTCCGATGCCCGTTATCATCACGCGCTATGGTTCTTGGATGGTTACTGGATTGACGCTGGCTATGTCCATGGTCATCGCGGCCATGACAATTGCTTTTGGAGCAACACCCTTCCGGGTTACTGGAGAAGACGAACTTCTAGAGTTCGCCGTTACTTCTGGAGAGCTGGTTATCCGTCGACTACTCCGCGGATTCCGACTTCTCTACATTATAGCAGTGAATGGAAATCGAATCTCTCTTACGATTGTGCTTCACATTGAACCACTCTCTGAGATCGATAGTCCGCGACATTCACCTATCCCAGAAGAATGAGACCCCTCTTCACTCCATCCTCCTCTTGTCGTAATCAACGACGAGAACACCTTCCTTCCTGGACACCCATTCCAACTTCGCTGTCCCCTATGCCCTCATCTCTTGGAGACTGGAGAACTTTGCTTCCACCCTGAACGTGGGATTAATGTTCGAAGGTGATCACCTGAAGATGTTCCTATAAGAGAGGAAATCTTCCATCTACCTTTTGAGTTCTTATGCATCATTCCCGGAGAGACTTATCATCCTCTACCTCTGGGATATCCTTTGACTTCTACCTTTGAAGAAGAAGCTAGCAGAACTACGATCGCACCAGAACTTAATCCTCCATCTCCTACCCCATCACCCGACTCTCATCGTGCCTATTCTATCCACAGAGATTCCTCAGAACCCTCCTCCTTACCAACACAACGCCATGGTATTGGATGAGGAGACATCAGACCTACAAGAGTTATCCACCACAGATACAACCGTGAAGGACAACCTCCTGCTACAACTAATAGCCACCTTCGCGAGGTGTCAAACACTACAACCTTGTATCGGACTAGTGCAGTTCCATCAGGAACGAGATATGAGAATGTTCAACATCCTAGGCATGGCATCAGAACTGATGGAAGACAACTTCCACACTCGAGGACGTCTAACCCTCGAAGGTCCTAACTTTTTGCAAAAAATGAACCACATGGTCTATCTATACTATATGACTATGTGAGACCAAAGTAAGGTTTACACCTTACTAATTCGTCCATGCATAAAGAAGAGACTATTACCATTGCCTATGGAGGAGCCAGTTGGGTCTTTCCCTTCCGAGACCACTATCAACACTCCTCCTACTGATGTCCATTAACATGGATGAGGACTTATTCATCATATGCACTTTCCTTCTACTCTTGCATCATCTCAATTCTGGAATCTTTTCTTGAGCTTAAACAGCTACTACCCGTGGATGCTATGGCTGGTAGATGGGGCTTTATGGGGCTTTGGCACAGCAATTGGAATGAGGCATTTGATTCCTATCATCTATCTTCCGTCGAGACCAAGTTTATCAGTCTCAACATTGATTACAGCACCTCTTCAAGTCCGCGTCCACTCAAAATGAGCTTGATGCCATATATGAAGGACTTGCAGAGAGGCCTAGACAAAGAAGGAATCAAACTGCTGACCGAACAGAAGAAGAACACAGAACAACAATCTTTATTGGTTTACGTCTGGCGATGACTCCAATACGAAGATTAGTCAAGCTCTTGTTCAAATCCTTCTTGGTCATCTGGTTACAAAAGACGAGTCCTACGATTCTGCCTTTGATCCTCCTTACTCAAATTTCTTGAACCTCAATAGCTCTTCGCTTCGACTGTATGTTCCCTATCATATCCCCTATGATGATGATATTTGTGCTCAGGAAGAATTATTTGTCCTATGTGACAACCCACATCATTTGTGGAGAGATGCATTTCATGCTACATGAATGCTATTCTATCCTGCCGTTACCCTTTGGGTATCGAGATAAGACAAATACATCTTCTACTTAACAAAGTAGGAAGGAGAACTATACACAGCGATGACTATCAAGAAATGAGATCTCAACAGAAGGATTGTCTCTTACCGATAAATCCAGGATTTTCAGGAAATGTTTCTCAAGAGGATTACCGCTTCTTTCTCCCTCTTTTCAAGACTTCCGTTGATGATTATTTCTCAGATCTCTTCTTGTTCAAACTGCAGAAATCAAGTTCGACAACACTTTCATTGGTCACATTCCTGTCCTTCTCAGATTGAAGAACTATGATGTCTGGAGCAAGCATATTATCTCCAATGCTTACTCTGTTTGGGAAGCTTGTAGATGGAACTCTCACGTATGCAGCGTTCCCTGTGGGAACAGACTTAGCAGATCGTCAACAGAAGTGGAAACTTCTAGATAAACGTATCCTTGGCCCTATGGCCAGTACGATTGACGACTCGCTACTGTCACATGTCATTTACAACTGGGCAGATCCTGTTACGTTTCAATCCATCTCCAAATCTCTTTGGGACAAGCTGAAGACTCTTTTCGGCATTACTGGTTTTACCGCCATATTTATTCCCATCCAAACAAGTTCGCATCCAACATGCTCAATGACATCATGTCACTCTTCGACCAGATGACCCAAGTCGGGTCAAATCTTCCTCAAACCCTCCGTGCTATGATTCTCCTCAACAATCTTCTTCCCGAGTACAACTCCTTCGCCTCTACCATTGTTCAAAACCATTACCGTTGCCAACTTCGATGTGCAACATGTCACTGCTTTCATGGAGATGGACCTTTGTGTCACATAATCAAGCTCTCCATGCTTGGATTCCTACAGGAATTCAAAGACCCTTCTTTTCTTGATTACCGGTTAGAGATCGTCTAACTTCTCCTGGTGGTTATTACAACCAACAAATCTGGTCCTCGCGTAATTCAAACCAGAACCAGAAGAAAGACCCGGTTACATCAGAAGAATGGTTCAAGCAGAGACAAGGTAATAATGTTCCTAGTACACCTAGTGAACATGTTTCTTTCACAGGCATAGATGGAAGAAGAAAAACATTGACCTTGCTTCAAGGTTTATATGAAAAACTTTGAGGATCAAGAGATAGATGTTTTGTAACAAGTACATCATCTATTCAAAGCACATACCGGATCGGAAGATCATATCAAGAAGACAATGGACTGATTGGCCCCTTTAACCTTTATTAAAGGAACAGCTCTTTCTAGCTGCTCTTCCTCTAGATAAACTCCTGTTTGAGGATGAGGAAGAAGAAAACTACTATGGGGACCATCACAGACCATGAACAGTCGAAGAACAATTTTCTGTCAAGTTGAAGAACCTCTTTTCCTGTCTCATCATATCAATCAAATCAATCATATCCAAACCCTCCTACTTATTTCCCTTGAGGAAGTAACCATGACTTTGTCATGAGACCTTGGAGTGTGTTTCCACATCAAATTATACAAGAGTTCAATACTCGTATACAGATATGATTAGGATATTTTGGTTGACTTAAGGATGCAGCGTCTCTTCGTGAGCACCTCCCTTAAAGACCATAATGATGACTACACGAAAAGGAGATACTGGAAAGATCTCACACTCAACGAGTTTAGGGATTAGAACTTCTTGTTCTGAAAGAAGTATGGTATGCTCCATACACAGGTTGCCGACTTTCGTCAGCACCGACACTTACTGGCTAAAGCTATAAGTGTATAAAGCCACGATCAAGAGTCCAGTATCTGGGACACAAACGAGAATTTGGTGATCCGGGCCTCTGCCTCATCCCCAAATAACAATCTTCACTGGTTTCCGTCAAAACCGATGACTCCGGCTCAAGGATTGGTCAACTCGCTTGCTATGAAAGACTCTTTCAATGCTATGGCATCTACTGGATCGACAATCTTCAATTGATTTACGTCTGTTGATGACTTCAATATGAAGATTGCTTTACTCTCTTCGATCTCCTTTCCATGTCACTGGTTTGCCAATTGTCAATGCTCCTACATCCACTTCCCTTTCATACAGCTATGCTCTGGGAACGATGCATGATCATCCCTACCCCTCCTGTCCTCCCTTTCATAAATGACTGTTCAGGTTCTTGCTTTATTGTTTTCACAGCATTACAGGCTATGGTATCCTGGGCTGATACCTTTCATGGTCACTCGCTCACCTCTGTACGTTCCGACCGTGGGGGGATTATTATTATGGACAACTAGGTGTCGCTCACCAATTTTCCGTCTTCCGTCCACTGGTGTCGCTAGGTGTCGCTCACCAGCTTCACATCTCTTCCCATCCTCCACAACGATCGTGCAGAGAGGTTCATCTGAACTTTACCTCCTGACAATCTTCTTCATTGGTTTACGTCTGTTGATGACTCCAACACAAAGATTGATCAACTAGAATGCCTATATACTCGTCTTCCGCCATACTTCTGGAAAGTTCCGGAATGACACCTATGAAAACCAATACTGCATAACAAGAAATACTCGATATGTTGTCAAGATTAGGACACCCATTGAATTCCCCAACGGAGACCAAACTCGATATTTCTTATGGGTATGAGGAACACATGCTTACGCTTGTGGATACCATCAGAGCAACGACGAGACAAGTTTTCTCCTATATGAGAGGAGATAACCTTCATTGGCTACAAACCAAACATCACAAAGAAGAAGACGAGTATTCGTATTCACTAATGTCATATTTTGATAACAAAAGGTCTTTCCTTATTTGTTCCAGAGATAAAGCCGATAGATGTACCCCTATTCATATCGAAGATGAAAATCTGTTTACAGCACTTGACAACCTACTATTGGACGATACTTGAAACTAAAGGGATCCGGAACCCTATCAAGATATCAATGTCCTTTTATTTCTAGGTTTAGGATACAATCCTCAAATTAGCCTACTAGGCCAGGTCAACTCCCCAAACAACCATTCCCACGAGACGATGAACACTTATCTCGGACATTCCTCACATTCCAAATCCATGTTTTCCACCAACGGATGATCTATCACCGTTACAGCTCAATGATGACACAACTCAAGGATCAGATAACTCTCTTCCAAACATCATATGCCACATCACTCACTCGTCCAGGTGTCAAACAAACACAACCTGAGACAGGACACCGAAGTTTTATTTCGGATCGACAACAGCATGATGGTAGATTCTTTACAGATCTGGATTCGCCTCCAGAAATGGAGAGACAAACAATAGAACTGGAAGAAATCCTTTCTATCGAATCTGGCTACCACTCAGACAACATCCTGAAAAGAGACTCCAATCATATTTCGTCAATCGTCCTCACATTATTCTATGCTTGCATCCTCGTACCCGAGAGTACTTCTGAGGATAGACCACCACTATACACCAAGCAAGATCTTAGAGGACTGACACCTATTCAGGAGGAGTCTATGCAAGTCAAACCACGTCCTACCAATGAGGAAGATGATATCGGGCAGATGTATTCATCAAAATGAATTCGTCATCACTTATCTATGGCTGTGGAATCCACCGGTTCTCTTCTGCCGACGCAGTATAGAGATGCCATAAACATCTCTAAAGAAGACCAAGGATTATGGAAAAGTGCCAGAATGATAAAAAGATAAAATTGTTACTGAGACAAAGGTATGGGAACTGGTAGACCTACCTAAGGGTCGTCACACCATCAAAGGGAGATGGTTTTCTGCTGTTTAAATCTGACGATTGCAAGATTGCAAGACTCGTCATATCACAATATATTCACACAGATCTTCGGAATAGACTATGAAGAAACTTTCTTTCCAGTCACAAGTCACAAAACAATTCGACTTCTTTTGTCACTAGCAATGCTTCACGTTTGGGAAATCGAAGCACTAGATGTCAAAACTGCCTACCTTTTCTTTGGCGAGCTGGATGAAGAGATCCATCTGGATCAACCGAAGGGTTTCGTAGTACAGGGTGAGGAGAAAAGGTCTATCGATTGAAAGACATCCATCTATGGACAAACACAGTTTAGCCCTTTTCAAGCAACTGCATGAAAGCTTCTCTGGAGATGAAATTTCTGTTATACACAGATCCAAGAGCTTTCAAATTTTTTGTTATAACCTGGAGATAGGTTTCTGTCACAAACAGACCCAGGATTTTGTGTCAAGATTATTGGTGAAGAAATCATTGTTCTTTTCATTTATGTTGACGATGCTCTTTTATGAAAAGCAATTAGCAACAGATCCTCTCTCATAAAGCTTATAAAGCTTAACTTATGAAACGATGGGAATCAGAGATCTAGGTCAAACAAAAGAGTACCTAGGCATGAGGACTACACGAGACCACAAGAAAAAGGAACAATCTCTTTGGACCAAACCTGCTATGCGGAGAAAGTCGTTAAACAATTTGGCCAAGAGAATTGCAAACCTGTCTCTGTACCTCTACCTACCGGGTATAACCCGAGACCAAACTCAGACCAGAACTCGTCGAAGGCAACACTTCGAAGTCACTATCAGTCGGTCTATTGATCACTGTTATATGACATGCTGGAAACAAGACCAGATATATCCTTGGCCACATTCACAGTTCAAAAGAACACTGGCAGAAGGCGCTCTATATAGTTTGCTACCATTTTTTTCCTCAAAGGAACTCTGCATGGTATTCTGAAACAGGTGATACCAATGGTTTATATGCCTATTCTAATAATAGATTGGGCTGGTAACATTGCAACATCACATCCTACCACTGGTTATGCTATCTTCTTCGGAAATGGCATAGTTTCCTGGCTATCTAGGTGACAACGAAGGGTTACACTTTCTTCCACAGAAGCGGAATATTGTGGTATGACCGAAACTGCCAAACAACTTCTCTGAATCCACAACTTATATGAAGAGTTGAGATTCAAGTTAGGTCCTCTACCATTATGCGTTGATAACCAAAGCACTATATTCCTTGCTTCCAATCCTGCACAAGAAGGCCGTACGAAACATGTTCGGATGACAGAACATTTCATGCGAGAATCAGTGGAGTTGTGGAAAGATCACACTCTACTACCTTCCTATGAATCAGCTGTTCGCTGATATCTCCTTACAAGGAACTTGAGCAAACACAAATCAAAGATGGAAGAAAGGCACTTCGACTTCTACGTTACAAACCATCATAACATTTCTAGCGAGGAGGAGTGTTGAGAATCCTGGTATTTCATATTCAGTTTCTTATCCTAATACCAGATTCTAGAGCGGTCTATGACCTTATCTTTATGTTATTCATATTACTCACCTTATCGAGATAAGCTATCTCTTATCTGATGGTCTAGACTAATGATGTCATTCTTATCTCTTACTGTATCATGACATCATACATACGTTTATCAGCCTATAGCTGATTTACCTCTTATCTCTTATCATACTATACAGTTATGATATCAGAGTTCAGTATCAATACGTACATACAGTACAGATACTATATAAGAGAAGGCCTTATAGCCTATCTCTCTATCGAACTTAGTTCTATTGAACTATCCCTGTTCTTTCACTTGGTTCACTCCTAAGCCTCTCTGCTTATACTTGAACCACTTCAATTCTTTGTCACCATCTGCATCAAGAACCAGTCTAGTGAGCCTCCCACTAGACAACTCATCCCTTCGTGTTCCTGCGCTATCGGGGTTGTATTCCCGATAGGAGGAGGGCCGTGAAGTACGATGGTTGAGTGGGCAGCGACACTGCGGGTGTCCCAGTTGATTGACCTTGCATACAGGGCAGACGTACCACTGGCAATTAATGCGGATATGTCCGAGGTGGTGGCACTCAAAGCAAGTCTCATGGTAGCGCGGATGGTTGCGAGGGAGAGGGGCATCAATAGGGACCCCATGTAGGGTACCGGTGGTCTGGACTTCATGTCCAAGCTCAGCTCGTTGAATTGCCAACTCGATGGCAGCTGTGAGGGGGGATGAAGAAGCGGAAGGGGATGTTTGCGGATTGGTTGTCGCGGTCATCTCATTGATGTATCGTTCTACGTCAGCGGCGAAGTTGGGCATTTCGAGTTGGTAGAAGAGGGAGAATAAATCATCCTGGATGGTTTTTTGGATAAGAGAAAGGGTGTTGCAGCGACAGCCAATGCTACTGGGGGAAGAGGCAAGGTCAAGGAGGGTTCGTAGCCGTTGGTTCTGAAGATAGATTCGCGTGATGCTCCAAAGCGGGGAGTTGTCGTCTAAATGGGATTCTAAAGCGCGATGGATGTGGGGAGAGAATAGGAGGGAATGTAAGGCGTCTTGCTCATCTACTCCCATAGCACCGTTACGAAGTCAGTGGGAATGAAGGGGAACGTCGATAGAGAGGATAGGAGAGGGGTTTACTGAAGGAGTCGTAGAGGGTTCCATGCAAGGAGGAGGAGAAGTAGGGTCGTTAGGGATATCTGAAGATCCCCAACCCATGTTTGATCGGGTAGAGGAAGGAGAAGGAGACCGAGGAGGAGAAGGTATACTTGAGGTGAGAGAGGACACAGTAGATACCGAGGGCGCATTGAAAGACATGTTCTTTTTGATGGTTGTGGTTCGGTTAAGAGGAGGATGGGGAATGAAAGACGGACGGGTGGAGCTTTTTATACGAAGCGAGGGCGGACTTGGCATGTTTCAGATCCCGTTCAGGGACCCAGGAGTCTTCTTCGGCAGAATATCCTTTCCATCGGATCAGGAAGGAATGGGAGGACGGAGTTCCACGGTGGCGTATGACCTTCTCAATTTCATATTCCTCTTCTCCGTTGATAAGGTCAGGGGGAGGTGCAGGGAAGTTCCGGCCGTGGACCTCATTTTCGCAATAAGGAGATAACAGGGAAGCATGGAAGACCAGATGGATCCTCCAGGTCTTCGGTAGGCGGAGTTGGTAAACGATGGGAGATAGGACTTTCGTGATGGAGAAGGGTCCTTCTCGTTTCGGGGCGAACTTTGGGTTGATAATGAGACGTTTCAAGTTCCTGGCCTCGAGCCAAACTTTGTCTCCGAGTTTGAATGGGGTAAAGGAGCAGCGAGTTCGGGCAGCCATAACTTGTCGAGCCAACTCATGTGCGGCTAAAGCCTCATTGCAAGTGGCGGAGAGGGTCTTTAGGCGGGTTTCTATGGCTGGAATGGCAGTGTCAGAGATGACCGAAGGAAGGGCATGGGGTTCATATCCCATCATTAGATAGAACGGGGATTGGTTCGTTATGGAATGCGGGCGGTGATTGTGTGCGAATTCAGCGTGGGGAATGTTTTCAGCCCATGATCCAGGGTTGTTTCCGCAGAATATGCGAAGATAGGTTTCGACTTCCTGATTTACTTGTTCAGTTTCTCCATCAGACTGTGGGTGGTAAGTGGTGGAGAGGGAGAGGTCGTATTTGAGGAGTTTTCCTAGTTCTCGAGCGAAGGAGGAGGCGAACTGAGGACCACGGTCAGAGATGACTTTGTCGTAGAGACCGAAACGAAGGAAGACTTTGTGGAAGAAAAGGAAGGCGATCCCTTCGGCGGTGATGGTTTTCTTAGTAGGGCAGAGAATTACCCCCTTAGTAAGCCCATGGTCGACCACGACCAGGAGAGAGTCAAAGCCTGCGGAGACAGGGAGATCCGTGATCAAATCACAGGAGATCTGTTGGAAGGGGCAGGAAGCGGAGGACTTGATCAGAGAGAGTGGTGGGACGGTGGGGTGAGTGTTGGTCTTGTTTTGCTGGCACTTAGCACAGCCTTCGACATAGCAGTGGACAAAGGAGGCCAGGCCAGGCCACCAGAATTCCGCAGCGACAAGCTGGCGGGTTTTGAGGAAGCCGGGATGCCCGGCGGTTTCGTGATCATGGCATCGTGCAAGGATGGCACGGCGAAGGGAGTCGTCAGTGGGGACATAAACACGGCCCTTGTAGGTCAGAATTCCGGCCTCTACCTGCCAATCGGCAAGGCGAGAGCGAAAAGGGAGCGGAATGTCCTCATGCATGGATTGAAGCGCTTGCAGGACAAGAGGGTCGCCGGCAGAGGCCGACTCAATGTGTTGGTGTAGAGCCGTGTCAATGAGGTTAACGAAGAGGGAAGGTGGAAGCAAGGTGACTCCGGCATTATCATCGTCGTCAACAGGAAGAAGATCGGGTCGGCAGGAGAGGGCATCGGGTCCGGCAAGTACATTATTCGCTTACATAAGCAGGCCTTATTTCGGCCTCAAAGTACTGTAGTTTTTCTTTAGTGACTACACTATAGTTTTCTACAGGTTATGAGCCCTGCAGCTTCCTGTGAGCTCACTCACCAGCCAAAACCCCGAGAAAGTCTTACCCAATGGAGTTCAATGAAGATGTACCACAACTTGAAATGGACGGTCGAAACTGGTCTGCATGGCACGAAAGTGTCACAATGGTCATCAACAAAGCTGGTTTATATTCCTATGTCGATGGCACAATCTCGGAGCCCGACAGACAACTCAAAGCAATGGGAAAACTCATTTAGACCATAGGTCTTCCAGATTCCATTTTTGGATCAATGCTTTACCTCGAGACCACTCGTGACGACTACTACAAATATCTGACAAATCGGTTCGACAAGTCTACAGTACAACTGCTACAAGAATGACTACGAGAAGTCGAAGGATGTCGCGACGCAGAGCCACAAGTGGCTGCGCGCACACGAAAACCCTTCGACGGAGCCTGTCGGAAGTGCGGTGAGCGCGGCCACAAGGCGCGCGAATGCAGAACAGTCAGCATCAAGTCGGAAGAACCAAAAGTCGAAGGAAAGCCTACCGGGAGTCGTCGCAAGCCGAGATGTCGCACGGAAAGTGGAAGCCGAGTCGAGGAAAAGGGTAGAAAGGGCAAGAGGGCTACCACGAGAGCTGGAGGACACGAAGCCGCAGCGACGACTGTCAGCGTGAGTCTCGCAACCAGCGCGAGCAGCCCAGAATCCAATATGGCCAGTTGGCAGGTCGACGACCCGACCGCTGACGCCGTGAACCCAAACGCGACACGCGCTGGGCCCACAAGGTCAGAGGACGAGTCGTCCAACCCACCAGAAGCCCTCCTGAGCACGTCACTCGAGGGAGGAAGTCGGACCGGAGCGAGCAACGAGCTCGGGAGGGTCCCAAACGACGAAACGACGATATCGCAGTCGATGTGGATGCCGCGAGACGAAAGTCCGAGCGGGGAGGTCCATGGAGTGGCAAGGAGCCACGAGGAGGCAGCGGGAGTCGACATCGAGGGTGGAGAAGCCAGCAAGAGGACTCGTACTGGCAACGACGAAGAACGTCGAGCGCATGAGCGCATTGATGACGGCGACTCCGAAACGGCAAGTCGACAAGTCGACGACGAAGCCACTAACACCCCCAACCCACACGCAAAGTGCGCAGGGCCGACGAGGCCAGTGGGTACATCGCACAACCCGGCCGATGAGCCGTTTGGAAAGCGAGAAGGTGGTGGGGTGACCGAATCCGAACCCGAACCCATCAGCATGCCAATTGAGGGGCGGAGTGGTCGAATGCCAACCGACTGCGCTGATGAAGCGAAGCCACTGGGTGATGATCCAAGCGGCGTGGCAAAGGTGCGAGGTGCAAAGGACGAGGTGGAGAGAGGAAGCGCATCTGCGCGCATACGATCGACGACGACGGCTGACGAACACAATCAGCCCAACGAAGCAGTCAATGACGTACCTGATGAACCCCCTACACCACCTGCACCACCCGATGAACCCGCACCACGAGCGAACGAATCCCCGAGCGTCAAGCTCGAGGGGAGGAGAGCAGCTACGAGCTGCGACGCCATGCCTACCACAGGCGATATGGACGCGTCGGGAGCCCCAGGACGCGACCAAGACGATGAGAAGCGGCCGATGAAGCTGCTAGACACGTCAGTATGCGTCAGCAAACGGTCGAAATGAAAAGGTTGAAAGTACTCACCTGGAGGGACTCAAGTCGAACCAGGTGACCCAGGCGGCGAAGCGGACACGTCGGCAGTGTCCAGGTGTGTCGACGATGCCAGTAACATGTCGACAAAGCTGCGCAATACGTCAGAACACGTCAACGAAAGCTCAAAGCGAAGAAATCGGGAATACTCACCTGGATGGGCTCAAGTCGAGCTAGGCGACCCGCGCAGCGAAGCGATGCATCGCGAGCATCAGGGCGAGCCAAGGAGACCAGGGAGAAGCCGACGAAGCCAAAAGACGCGTCAGAACTGTAGAAAACTATAGTGTAGTCACTAAAGAAAAACTACAGTACTTCGAGGCCGAAATAAGGCCTGCTTATGTAAGCTAATAATGTTCTAACCCATACGAAATGGATTAACAACACTCCCCCTCAAAGAGTATGGGGAAGATCAAAGGAATATAGGTAAACTAAATAGAATGAATACCTTTCTAATTCCAATGAAAAGAATTAATATTGAATGAACAATGAGAAGAGTCCAGCGTCCGTGTGCGGCTGCGTCGAGCGGTGTCCATATATGGTAAGTCGCGGCTCGGGTAATGCTGAGTGCGCGCGATCTTGAATCCTCGACCTCTGCAGTGTCGTGCAGCGCCGGTATCTTGCCGGGATAGGCTCCCCAGCATCTGGACTTCGTATGCGACGTCTCCGATGCGCTTGATGCGC
This sequence comes from Boletus subparvulus, assembly GCA_038092515.1. Lineage (NCBI taxonomy): Eukaryota > Fungi > Basidiomycota > Agaricomycetes > Boletales > Boletaceae > Boletus > Boletus subparvulus. The sequence goes on along the minus strand of JBBPQL010000671.1, from coordinate 155 downwards.
CTGATTTGGCCTCGACATGGCCGTACGATTCGGTGAGTCGACTCCTTCGTTTTCATTCTGTTGACCTTTCTAGGTCGCGATTTCATTCGTCCTCGTCGACGCGGCGGGTTCGGGAGCTCGATGGGTCGTCTAGGGTCGTTGGGAGGTGGTGTGGA
>JBBPQL010000670.1:0-19321 GCA_038092515.1 Boletus subparvulus | reverse complement strand
AATACCGTGACGGCAACGTTTGAGCTCCCCGGATTAACATCCGAAGGTGTCGCCATCGACGTCCACCAGAACCGTCTGACGGTCTCTGGTGAGTCGACCGCTTCGGAGTCTGAGGAACACAGGGACTACGTCGTTCGTGAACGCCGCTCCGGGAAATTCTCCCGGACGTTGCAGCTTCCCTTTGGGACCAAGGTGAGCCTGTGGTCTGCCTTTCCGTCGGCGTTTGGGACGCTGACGCAGCATGTCAGCCCGAAGATGTGAAGGCCAAGATGGAGAATGGCGTCTTGACGATCACGTTCCCAAAGGTTTCTCCCGAACAGCAAGCCAAGCGCATCGTCATCCAGTAGAGTTTCCCCTGGACGCTTTACACCATTAAACTTTCACGAACGTGTAGCTAATAGTTTACTAATTTTCTTGGTCTTGACTGCATAGCTAGTTAGTTCTCAATCTTAGTATTGATTCTTGTGTCGGAACCTCATGTAGTATCACACTCGACTGACAACGGACAATGTTCTAAAGAAATGCATCACCTTTTCATTGGGCGTGGCGTGCTGACAATGTGGTGCTTTTACTCTGACTCGGTGAGCTGTATGGAATTGGGAAGGTGATCGCGATGACTAGATAGAAGCCTGGCAATTTCAAATCGCGCATTCAAACTGCGTCAATGGGGACGAACCTGGCAAGACGAGGAATACACAAGAGACAAGTGAGGTTACGAGAACTTGGTACTTCCGCTTCGATCCCTGTTGTGAATCATCCCAGTGTGATCATCCGCCACTGTCTGTTCTCTACCCCAAACCATTTCGCTTCCTCGACATCCGCTTTCCCTACTCGGTATGCTATACCATCCTCCCATTCGATAGCCAGAAGTATCAACGTTTTTGGGCCGGCCGCTGCAACCACAATGAAGTCCTGGTATACGATGTCGGAGCGAGAATGGATGGTATCATAATCTGGGTCCGGTTGAAAGCTGGGAGAAGGGAAAAGTGTATAGTCCGCCGCATCCGGTCTGTGGGTACTCTGGCGTCGGATAGCCCTCACGTTCGCAAGACTGGTCCAAAAGTGTAACTGGCCGGTTCGGAAAGGGGGATGTTGTGTAGGAGATCGAACCTGGTCAGGGGGTGAATCATCCTTCCATAAAGTACGAACCCGATCGCTTGGATGGTCCGACCATGACCGTTCTTTAATCCTCACTAGCTCGTGATTCCTATCCACCAAGTCGAAATCGATCAGAGGCTGCACGTTACTGCGATATTCCGCATGACCCGCATGAAGAAAAGGATAATCCGGATCCTCTCCTGACCAGGCTGCCCAGCTCCAGGAAGGAATTGAGATCATTTCTTTGCAGCCGTTTATTTCGAAGGGGACGCTAACATGGTTTCGTGCCGCATGACCGGTGAAAGACCATGTCATCGCGTAAGAAAAAAGCGATTCTGGGAGACCCCAGAGGAATGTATCGTTTTGAAGTGCTGCAAGAAATTCGGAAACGCCGTTAAATGCGTTCAGGATATCTGTTTTATATGTCATACGGCGCTCTCGGTAAGTGGAGAGGAGGCTCCCGTAGAGGTTGCAATACTCCAATGGCTGCAGAGGCTTCCAGGACAGACTGTCGGCAGTGGAGTTCTGAGGAAATGGTGAGAGATACCGATCAATGTCCCGGACTTCTTCTAGAGCTCGCTCTTCCGAGTGCGATGCCGCGCGACAGCTCCAGTAAACTTGACTCTCCGAGAATACTAACACCCTGTTGGATAACACTCGTTCCTGGAATGTCCACGCCCGCTGTGCCCATCTCGTGCGGTCGATTCCGTTTGGTGTTGTTTTGCGAACATCAATGACCGTCAAGAGCTCACAGTTGGCAAGCTTCAAGATCTTCTGCACCTGTTCACGGGTTCCCTGCTCGACACCCGGAAGGCCACTGTTTGCGTGATCTCCAGCGGCAGCGACTAGGGTGAACAGAGCTCTCGAGTAAATTGATCCCATCCGCATGATCTCCGCTCCCATCATCTTCCAGTCGTCTTGGATGATACAAAGAGAGTCTACCCACAAGTAGCGCTCTCCAATAGCGTGGACTAGGGTTATGGCATCTCGGATCGTGAGAGGGATAGGCAACGAGCGTAGGGAGTTGGTCTTCCGAAGATCTTGGGTGTTATTTTGGAGATGCGTGAATACAGGAGCTATTCCCCAGACGTAGCTTAAAGCAACGTAGCGACATCGGGATGGAGTGTCCACAAGACATGACTGGATGACGTCAACCACGAAGGTCGGCTCTCTATCTCCCTCCGCCGAAAGTCGCAAGGAAGGTATGCAATCCTTCCCATGGTTACTTTCACACTGGTCGAGCCACGCGCGTATAAGCTTTGCATTTGCCTGCGTGGAAACGTATCTGCCACCAATCGTGTCGAGAAATTCCTGTTCCGTTTGCAAGGAAGCCGTGTCTCCTGCTTCGGGGCCAGATCTGGCCTTGACCTTCATCTGAATGTTTAGCATCAACTTGATCACAACCCGAAATGGCTGACCTGGAAATCTAGAATGTAATGAGTTGACCGGGTATCTCTCTCTTTGAGTTCCCAAGGGAGGGAGGGCCCCCGGAATTGATTCGCCTCGGACGTATCGAAGATGACGGAGGCCTGAGTGAGATGGAAATGCGTGACGGTGGGATCTCGAGCCTTAACATTTCTCGGCAACTTGAAAGTGCAGAACTCTGCCTCTTCTACTATACGACATCCACCATCGAGGTCTGAGGGCTCTTTATCCAGGCATTCCGCGACGAGTCTGCAAATGTCGCAAGTTGAGCGTCGACTCTTGATTTCCTCTACGGATCCAAGAACGAGGTCAGCTCCATATCTAGGGTTTAAGTTAATTGGGGGAATTAAACAGGGAAGTGGATCACGGCAGGGATGAAGAGGATGCGTCAGGCGTTGTATGTCCAGTTTTGAGCACACCTCGCACAGTTTCGCAATCGCGCATGAGGCTTCCATGGTTCGATCGATGGCGGATCCTGTTCACTCTTGACATTGAATCCGAGGTAGGCTTTATGTGCTTACGTAGGCACTAGCAATCTGGCCCATCACAGGCACTCAAGCTTGCACTTTAAAACGCGCAGCACCATCAAGTGAATATAAATTCTCACCTATGCGTGCTAGACTGTAAGCAAATTAATCATTGTTTAAGAAGAAAGCATGTCGTTGGTCGTCTAGTACTTCGAAGTTCATGTTCGCCAACTTCTCGAATTTCGATGATGATGTCGCAAATCTGACGTTGGAGTTTGGATTGGTCCGACGAAGGGTGGTGAGTTGGAGCGACGAAGAGCGATGCTGGCAACTGACGTGTCGGTTTGTCGGGCAGTATGGCATTCCCACGCCTTTGCCAAGCGACGAACTTCAGTCTTCAAGTGATGTCATTCTATCCTTCAGATTGTTACTGACATTCATTCCATTGCGTTCAATAGGTGTATTTCAACATGACCATCGGTTGCCCTCTCCGCTGACTTCATATTCCCGCAGACAGTTTCATGACCCGAAAATGAGTGTTCTGAACTGTTAATTACACAGTTAAAGAGGATCTCTGGCTTTATGGCCACGATATTGATCTGTATGCCGGAGGCATTTTCTGCCATGTGAGTCTCAATGGTGTTCATTTCTGTTCCGTGTGAAGAGGCAAAGAAAGAGTCACGTAAAGTGCGTACATATTTTCCTAGTACTTCGGGAAACTCGGTGGCTCGTCCTCGGAAATATTGCAGACTACAAAGTCATTGAACAAGAACCGAGGGTCCATGAGATCGGCGGTGGACACTCCACTTCAGGTACTAGTAAAGTGACGTTAGGGCCCTGAGGCGGAAGTCCATTCGGATGGATGTTGATAATAGTAGCAAAGAGTGACCAAAAGGGTAAGAAGAGAGAGAGTCACCTTTCTCGGCTAACGACATGCGTCGCGTCCTCCTGAGTCCGACACACGATGATATTCTTTGCGTCGATCCCCGATAATTGTGTGACAGGGGTTGCTGCGGGTCGGTGGATGCGAAGGCGGAGTGTAAGAAGTCGATCGACTGCTAGCTTCTCGAAGTCACCTTCAGACAATGTAACTCTCGCCCCTCCGCCGTCGCCCTAACCCTGCTTCATGTCCGTAGGGCCCACCGGAGAGCCCAAAAGTAGGGCAAGTCGATTGAGTATAGCGCCTCCCCCAACTCTCTGTCTCTGATGTTCACCCAGAACACAGAGCCGATTCTCATCGCATCCTCTAGGAACTCGCAGAGCCCCATTCGCGCATCACCATTCGCACCCACCAAGCCCGGGGTGATGGTTCGCCGTTCGTTCTTCGATGTCGATTTCTGAAGAGTTCGACCCGGATGAGCGGGGAAAGGGGTGAACGAAGAAACGCAAACGTAGAGCCACCCAAAGTGTTTCGCGTCGTCCTCGGAACTCATCGTCGACATCTGCATCGAAGGAAGACGTCGCGCGTGTTCGCCGAGGTCGTGTGTGGGCGACCCAACCTCCCCACGTCGTGTCGCATGGCGTACCGCACGAACGGCCATCACCACGAGGCTCCGATGGGGTTGACGTTTCACGCGTACGATCGGACCGGATTCCACATGTAGTGGGTGTGGACAACAAACGCCGGATCGCATACATACGACTGGCATGGCAGTGATCCGGGTGAACGGTGGAGGCGAGATGCATTCGAATTTAACGGTGTCATCCGACACGCGTGTGTTTCATTCCCTGGCTAAAAAAAGTCGTAAGAGGCGTGCTCCGTGTACGCTGACGTTTCGTCGATTGGGAGATTTTTGGAAGATCTTGACGCTTGTCAATGGTCGGCTGGGCATGGACCCATGTATCATTTTACGTGCATAAACGATGATTGGGGTACACTACGCCAGACACCTTGAAATCCATGCCTGGATCGAGAGTGAACCAGTTGGAGCGAGCGTTTTCAGAGCAAGTGGACATGGACTGGGACATCCCGACTTTATTTAAGTCATTGCCCACGTCACCAGGAGCGGGGCGTTCGACTGGGAAATGATTGGGCGAGGCTCTGGTGTCAGAGCGCAGGAAACCCCGTCAGGCTTGACATTTCGGCTGGCTCGCTCTGTTTGCTCCGATTGGACTCGTCAAAGTTTGCAGCATTCGAAGATATGCTGAAAATGATCGGAACAATGAATTAGTTGAGTGGGATTTACAGAAAGTAACCACCGAACATACCTGGCGCTTTTCCACCGGGTTTTCAACACTGGTGCCAGTGAAATGGACTTACTACACGGAGGTCGTCAAAACGTATAGCCTGAACGGTTTAGAATCGAGCATCCCTAAAAAGGAGGTCTTTTTACCATAGCTGCCAATGTTGAAATAGATGTCAACAATGTTTCGCCTTCCAAAACGAGACTCACCGCCCGGGATTCGAACGATCTCGAAAGTTGCCGAAAAGTCAAGGGTATGCTTGAAAATGGTGGACGTCTCGTCACACAAGTATATGCTGTATTCTACTTTGATCTAGAATATTACAGATGAACCAACCAGTCTTATAAAAAGGGAGCCATCCATGGCCGTCTTCTTCTCATCACAATATCTTCTCATTGCGTCAAACATTACCCTTGATCATCCCAGAGTTCAGAGTTCACAGATGTCGCTGATTCATCTCTACTACGATCCCACCACCGAGTTTGACCGTCTCTTTGAAGACGTTCTCGCAGCTCAGTTCTCCCCTCGTGCTTGCGCTCCCTCGACAGAGGCCAAGCACGCGACATCGCGACGCCCTGACGTCTACCGTCCAAGGTAATTCACTTTTCCTAGTATATTCTCATATTTGCTCAGTCTTCTTTCTAGATTGGACCTTTCCGAATCCAAGGACACCAATACCGTGACGGCAACGTTCGAGCTCCCCGGATTGACATCCGAAGGTGTCGCCATCGACGTCCACCAGAACCGTCTGACGGTTTCTGGCGAGTCGGCCGCTTCGGATTCTGAGGAAGAGACGGACTACGTCGTTCGTGAACGCCGCTCTGGGAAATTCTCCCGGGCGTTGCAGCTTCCCTTTGGGACCAAGGTGAGCCTGTGGTCTGCCCTTTCCTCGATGTTGGGACGCTGACGCAGCGTGTCAGTCCGAAGATGTGAATGCCAAGATGGAGAACGGTGTCTTGACGATCAGGTTCCCAAAGATTCCTCCCGAACAGCAGGCTAAGCGCATCGTCATCGAGTAGATGTTTCCCCTGGATGATTCACACCATCGAATTGTCACGAATGTGTTGCTAATAGTTTACTAATTTTCTTGGTCTTGATGTATAATGTATGGCTGGTTTGTTCTCAATCCTAGTATTGTGTCAGAACGCCATATCTGACGTGCTAACAACCTGGTGCTGTGACTCTGTGACTCTGTAGAACTGTATAAAATTGGGTAGCCTGAGGTGATCCGTAGGTGCGCGTCATTTGTGCCATCAAGATGTTCATGCCGCCCCATCAGTTTGTATTCACCAGTTCGTACGCCTGGGAGCTCGGAAGCAGCGACCAATCATGCATTCAAATCGTGTCAAGGCGAACGAATCTGGCAAGACGAGGAATGTACAAGAGACAAGTGAGGTTACAAGAACTTGGTACTTCCGCTTCGACCCGTGCTGTGAATCATCCCAGTGTGATCATCCGCCACTGCCTATTCTCTACCCCAACCCATTTCGCTTCCTCGACATCCGTTTTCCCTACTCGGTATGCTATACCATCCTTCCACTCGATAGCCAGAAGTATCAACGTGCAACCACAATGAAGTCCTGGTACACGATTTCGGAGCGATCATGGATGGTATTATGATGTGGGTGTGGTTGAAAGTTGGGAGGAGGGAAAAGTGAATATTCCGCCGCACCTGGTCTCTGGGCACTCCGGGATCGGATAGCTCTCACGTTCGCAAGACTGGTCCAAAAGTGTAATTGGCCGGCTCGGAAAGGGGAGTGTTGTGTGGGAGATCGAACCTGGTGAGGCAGCTCATTCTTCCATAAAGCACGAACGCGATCTCCTGGGTGGTCCGACCATGACCGTTCTTTAATCCTCACTAGCTGGTGATTCCTATCCACCAAGTCGAAATCAATCAGAGGTTGCACGTGACTGCGATATCCTGCATGACCCGCATGAAGAAAAGGATAATCCGGATCCTCTCCTGACCAGGCTGCCCAGCTCCAGGAAGGAATTGAGATCATTTCTTTGCAGCCGTTGATTTCGAAGGGGACGCTAACATGGTTTTGTGCCGAATGACCAGTGAAAGACCATGTCATCGCGTATGAAAAAAGCGATTCTGGGAGACCCCAGAGGAATGTATCGTTTTGAAGTGCTGCAAGAGATTCGGAAACGCCGTTAAATGCGTTCAGGATATCTGTTTTATAGGTCATATGCCGTTCTCGGTAAGTGGAGAGGAGGCTCCCGTAAAGTTTGAAATACTCCAATGGCTGCAGAGGCTCCCAAGACAGGCAGTCGGCATCGGGCTTCTGAGGAAATATGGGAGGTACCGATCAATGTCCCGGACTTCTTCTAGAGCTCGCTCTTCTGAGTGCGATGCCGCGCGACAGCTCCAGTAATTTTGATCCTCTGAGAATACTAACACCCTGTTGGACAACACTCGTTCCTGGAATGTCCATGCCCGCTCTGCCCATTTCGTGCCGTCGATTCCGATAGGTGTTTTGCGGACATCAATGACAGTCAAGAGATCCCCAGCGGCAGCGATTATGGTGAACAGAGCTCTCGAATAAATTGATCCCATCCACATGATCTCCGCTCCCATCATCTTCCAGTCGTCTTGGATGATGCAAAGAGAGTATACCCATAAGTAGAGCTCTCCAATGGCGTGGACTAGGGTGATGGCATCTCGGATCGTGGCAGGAATGGGCAACGAGCGTAGGGAGCTGGTCTTCCGAAGATCTTGGGTGTTCTTTAGGAGATGCGTGAATACAGGAGCTGTTCCCCAGACGTAGCTTAAAGCAACGTAACGACATCGGAACGGAGTGTCCACAAGACATGACTGGATGACGTCAACCACGAAGGTTGGTTTCTCCCTCCGCCCGAACTCGCAAGGAAGGCATACAGTGCTTCCCATGGTTACTTTCATACTGGTGAAGCCACGCGTGTATAAGTTTTGCATTTGCCTGCGTGGCAACGTATCTGCCACCAATCGCGTCGAGAAATTCCTGTTCCGTTTGCAGGGAAGCCGCAGTAATATCTCCTGCTTCGGCGCTAGATCTGGCCTTGACCTTCATCTGAGTGTTTAGCATCAACTTGTCACACCCGATTGGCTGACCTGGAAATCTAGAATGTAGTGGGTTGACCGGGTATCTCTCTCTTTGAGTTCCCAATGGAGGGAGGGCCCTTGGAGTTGATTCGCCTCAGACGTATCGAAGATCACTGAGGCCTGAGTGAGATGGAAATGCGTGACGGTGGGATCTCGAGCCTTAACATTTCTCGGCAACTTGAAAGTGCAGAACTCTGCCTCTTCTTTTACACGACATCCACCATCGAGGTCTGATGGCTCTTTATCCAGGCATTTCAGCGATGAGTCTGCAAATGTCGCAAGTTGAGCGCCGACTCTTGATTTCATCTATGGATCCAAGAGCGAGGTCAGCTCCATATCTAGGGTTCGAGTTAATCGGGAGCATTGAACAGGGAAGTGGATCGCGGCAGGGATGGAGAGGATGCGTCAGGCGTTGTATGTCCAGCTTTAAGCACACGTCGCAGAGTTTCGCATTCGTGCATGAGGCTTCCATGGCTCGCTCAATGGTAGATCCTGTCCACTCTTGATATTGAACCCGAGGTCAAGGCTTCATGTGCTTACGTGGGCACTTGCAATCTGCCATCACAGTCACTGAAGCCCGGATTTTAAAACGCGCTAAATTCTTACATGTGCATGGTAGACTGTAAGCAAATTGATTAAGAAGGAAGTCTTTGGTCGTCTAGTACTTTGAAATTCATGTTCGCCACCTTCTGAAATCTCGATGATGATGTCGCAAATTTGACACTAGAGATTCCGACGAAGGCACGCGGTGATTCAAGTTGAATGGGGCGTCGGTTTGTTGGATACAGTATGGAATTCCCACGGCGTTTCTCCAGTCCTTTGCCAAGTGACGAACTTCCAAGTGATAGGCTCTTCGTCATTCTTGCTGCTTGCATCCTTCAGATTGTTACTGGCATCCCTTCTATTGCGTTCAATAAGTGCACTTCAACATGATCATCAATTGTTCCCCTCTGCTGACTTCAGATTCCCGCTGTCAGTACGCTTCGTGCTTTATGACCCGAAATTGACTAGGGTGTTCTGAACTGTTAATTACACAGTTAAAGAGGGTTTCTGGCCTTATAGCCACAACATCGATCCATAACTCCGGAGGCGTTTTCCTCCATCTGAGAATGTGTTCATTTCTGAGATCCCAAACCAGTCCCCGTTGTTTCTTTCTGTCTTTTCTACCGTATTGCTACCACTACCCATCGTATGGGCGTTGAGCGATATAGTGGGTGCTTGGGCACTGCGCATATGGCGCGCCCGGCATCGTGTTGGTAAGGGCTCAGGTGGTCGCGATGGCTTGGTTGCCGCAGTTTCCCTCCTGAATCCCTACCTCTTTCTTGCTGTCAAAGAGATACGCATTCACTTACATTCCGCAGGAAAACCATAGGCAGCCTGGCTCTCGCATTCTTGACCCTTCTCTCCATACCCACGTTGCGTCTGTTCCTCCCCGTCCTGATGTTGCTCGTCACTTCTCCCGTCTCCAGTTTGCTTCTCCGCAGGAGTTCCAGGGTGATCCAAACTGTCCTCAAGTACACAGTTCAGTTTGCCACGTATTGGCTCATCCTTTTTGGCGCTGCCTCGGTCACGGTTGGTGGAAACTGGGGATGGGTGCGTGAAACATGGGGAGCCAGGTTTGGTTTGTCACGATGAGTTCGTTTAGATATGCGTTGTGAATGACCCCACCGCGGCAGCTTGACCCTCCTCACCCTTGCCGACCCCGGGCATGTCCGTGCTCTTCCCAGAAGTATACTCATGTACGTTTTGTGTTTCTTTCTTTCCGCTGGACACGGCGTGGAAATGAAACCGGCTAATCCCCATTGCTGATGCTGATGTTGATGTTGATACGTCACGGCCATAGACCTCCGCAACCCAGCCGTCATGACACTGGTACATACGCACGCAGCGTTCCTTCTACCGCTCTTCCATGCCCTCTGGGTGACTGAAGGCAGAGGAAATGCCAACTTTATTACGCCGCAAGGTGACATTTCGCAGTGTTGCACCCGCCTCCACAAGAGTGCTGATTAGTTCACCATAGCTTAAAGATCCGCGTACGAGCTCGTGTATCCGTCCAACTAGAGACATCTATTCATGGTCACGATTGGCGCCGCTCGACACGGTCAAGAGTCAAGACTGTTGTCATAGGACTGGCAACACCGTCGTCCATTGCTTTTCGTCGTCGCTCCAACTCACTCCGGACCGCACGTCAGGACCCATCACGACAATGACGACATCACACGGCAAGTCACCCATACTCGAGCCACATCCTCATGTATTGACTCTCCTTCTCCCTCTAGTCACCGGCGAGACTGCCCGTATCATTCAAGAACATCTATAAAGAGCTCGCGAGCGACATGCCTGTCCTTGCCCCTCCCAAAACAGCATTAGTCACCTCTATCCTTCTCCCTTCCCTTCTTCAGGTTTTTTTCCTCGCATTGCTGATACCTTGATTAGAACCTTTCTCAAATTCTGATCGAAACCATCCAGAGACCTCATGCTCCTCGCCAAATCCGATGTCCTCTGGCTCAATACCTGCATCACTGTCCCCACCCACAAAGCCAATTCGCAAAAAAAGGGATGAGAATCCTTCATAGATGCCGGCACCTTCGATGCTGTCTTGAACCGTGCCAATGATAACGGACATGGGATGGTATTTTTTTCGCGTTTGGGCTCCTGTTGCAAAAGACGTGTGAGCGGTTGCTAATTGATGAGGTACGTCCATTTTCGTGCGTTTGTCAGGAAAGCAGGATGATTCCTGACACGAAGTCGCGCCTGGTCGGATCATCAGAAGAAACACTTTGTATTGAAGTACGTTCCCACTTCTTCACCCTTCATCTGGTTCAGACTGACGCGGCTCATCGCCAGATCCATCCATCCATCCATCCATCCTCTCTGTGCATCTTGGTTTCCTCGGAAATGGGTACCCCAAGCAGGCGAATGAGAGGTTACGAGAAAATGATGGGGATGTGATCGACTGGGCGGTACTTAAGGGTATCTTGATGACACCTGTCGCAGCCTTGTCGACAACTGGATAATTCCAATCATTGCCACATGTGTGCTTCATAGTATACAAGTCATGCCTTTGAGCATTTCGAGTGGCACGGAATGTAAGGAACTAATACACTATATTTCTATGGGATTTTGCCTTGTATGCATCAGAGAGCACAAGTTATGTGCCATCCCAATAACAGGTCATTTAGAGTGCTGTATAGTTGCCTACATGCAATGGATTTATTCTGAGGTCACCTGTCTGACCAAGCAAGGCTGAGTCCATGGCAGCTATTGAACATTGTCTACCCATTTACATAAGGATTCAGACTGAAAAACATCATGGGGCCAAGAATACATTCCACCATGCATACAGTCACTAGAGGGAATCCTACCAGGGAAAACATTTCCAAGAATCCTTTCCTTTCAAGATTATCTTTATCCAATCCTTCCTCATCCAATTTCACCATTGAAGTGACCTGCAGAAATCATAACCTGCCAGTGATGCAAGACTATTGTCTTTATTTAGCTGCTGGAGCATCTGGAATAGAGATGGTAATGAGTAGAACATTAAATCACATATTCAACTCACCTATGTGATTCTGAATGATGACCTTCAAGATCATATCCACTTTCTCTGTCTCATTGCATGTTTTGTTGTATTGCTTGAAAACATCCTCCAGGGCTTTTCCAACTCGAGTGGATGTGTTTGATACATTGTACTTCTGAACAGCAGAGGAAACTGGTTGGAGGTCATGTTGTTGAGCCAGGTAGAAAGAGTGTTCCAATATAAGAATTGCATCTATGTATATTGTGGGAAATTAAAATTAATTATGTTCACAGCTGTATAGGAAATAAAAAGTTAAAACACACCAACACCAGCATGGAGAATCTGTTTCCAAGTTGCAAACTTTCTCTTTCATTTATAATCAGATTTAGATTTTTAAATCAAATATATGTATCAATGTGCTCACCTGATTGTTTGAGTTCAGGAATTGAACTTCACTACTTTCAAGAACAGTCTGTTAAATAAGATGTTAGCATAAGATATATAATTAAAAGGAAATTACATTCTTGATGAGTATTGACCAGCTGGAAGTTATAATACCATGCAATAAATAAGTGCTGAAATAATTGGAGACAAAAACAAACTGCCTAATATTTAATTAATTAATAAAATTTTGATAGATTTAAGAGTCTCACCTGCTAGAAAATAATGCAACTAAGTTACCACCAGATATATTAAATAGAATAAACTTACATCCTATGAAATAATAACATAAATAAGAGATTGTGTATATTTGCAAGAAAACATGCCAGCTATAGAGTTTAACAGAAGCATAAGAAACAGCAGAAATGAAATGGTAGTCACTTACAATCTATCAATCAAATCAAATAATAACAAAATAGATATGTTAGCATCTATGTTATCCTACAAACTCGGGGCCTGGAATGGACAACTCACAGACTATATTTGCCCAAGTAGGAGGTGGAATAGACATGAAATCATAAACATTATCACATTCACCAATACATATGTTAGAATGTGCAACTCACCTCCTACAATTTGCAAAGCAAGATGAAGAATGGAAATGACATCATAAACATGGTCAATGGTCCCAATATGCAAGAATGCACAACTCACCAACTACCACCATGAAATCATAAACATGATCATTGTTACCAATATGACTGAATGAACAACTCACTTCCTATGATTGCCAAAGCAGTGGAAATGGAATTATCAGGATGATTATTGTCATAGCATGCCAGAATACACAATTTACCTCCTATTATTTCCAGAGCAGGATGAAGAATAGACATGAAATTATGAGCATATGTACTATTAGCAATCACCAGAATGCATAACTCACAAACTATGATTGCCAGAGCAGGATAAAGAATGAACATGGAATCATCTGCATGAATGGTTGTTCATATGCCAACATGCACAACTCACCAACTATAAATTCCAGAGTAGGATGAAGAATGGTCATGAAACCATAAGTATAATTACTGTTACCTATGCCAAAATGCACAGCTCACCTCCTATGATTGCCAGAGCAACATCATTAGTATGATTGCAGTCACTAATATGCCAGAATAGACAACTCACATCCTATGATTACCAGAGCAGCATAAAAATGGATATGGAAGCATCAATATGATCACAGTCACTAACATGACAGAATGCACAATTCTACCTCCTATGATTGCCAAAGCAGGATGAAAAATGGGTGTGAAATCATGAGCATAGTCACTGTTAGTAATACACTAGGATGTACAGCTCACCAACTATGATTTCCAAAGCAGGATAAAAAATGAATGTAGAATCATCAGCATGATCAGTTTTTAATGTCCTAAAATGCATAACTCACCAACTATAAGTGCCAGGGCAGGATGAAAATTTACATGAAAATTATAAGTATGGTTGCTGTTACTATTACCTGTGCCAGAATGCACAACTCACCTCCTATGAATTCCAGAGAAAAATGTGAAATGAATGTGAAACCATCAACATGATCACAGTCACCAACATGCCAAAATGCACAACTCACATGCTATGATTGAAACAGCAGGATGAAGAATTGTCATGGAATCACCAGCATGATCAGTAACCAACATGCCAAAGTGTACAACTCACCCACTACGATTTCCAAAGCAACATGAAGAATGAATATATAATCATCAATATGATCACAGTCACCAACATGCCAGAATGCACAACTCACATGCTATTATTGCCAGAGCAAGATAAGGAAATGGACAATCATCAACAAGCTCACAGCTATGAATGAGCCAGAAATCATGACTCACATGCTATAATTTCCAGAGCAGGAAAGATAATGGACATCAAATTATCACATTTACTGACTTGATAAAATGCACAACTCACCCACTATGATTGCCAGAGTAAAATGAAGAATTCATGAAATCATCAGCATGATCACAGTTACTAACATGCCAAAATGGTAATTCACCTTCTATGGTTGCCAGAGCAGGATGAAGAATGGACGTGGAACCATCAGTATGATTATAGTTATGAACATGCTAGAATATGCAACTTACCTCCTATGATTGCAACAGTGATAAAGAGTGGACAAGGAATCATCAGTATGGTTTCAGTCACTGTTAACATGCCAGAATGCACAACTCACTGACTATAATTGCCAGAGCAAGATGAAGAATGGACATGGGATCATTAGCATGATCAGTCAACAACATGCTAGAATGCACAATTCACCTCCTATGATTACCAGAGTAGGATGAAACATGGCATCATCAACATGATCACCAACATGCCTTAATGCACAACTCACCCACTATAGATGCCAAAGCATGATAAATATTAGCCATGAAATCATCAGCATGATTACAGTCCCCAATATGCCTGAAGGCACAACTCACTCGCTATGATTACCAGAGCAGGATAAAGAATGGACAAGGAATCTTCAACATCATCATCTCAGTAACCAACATACCAGAATGCACAACTCACCCACTATGATTGCCAGAGCAGGATAAAGAATGGACATGGAATCATTAGCATGAGTACAGTCTGTTACGCTTGACTCGGGTAGAGGCAAACGTAGACTTGAAAGGACAAGGGGTTCGAAGGTTTCTTGAAGGACGTCTTCAAGAACGAAGGGGGGCTGGGGACTTCCGCAGCAACTCCTGGCAACGACGGTTGCTTAGGGAGTTCAAGGACAAGGGGGTTTTACAAGGAGCGCACACTCAAGAGTAGTGCGGAGACTCAGAGAGATCCAATGACCAGGGAGAATCAAGTAGATTAAAGTTAAGAGAATTACAAGGCGTGTCGTCTACTTAAATAAGTGGAGACGCGGCGCACAGACCAAGCGGTGTCCTAAGCACAAAAGCCAAGGCGGATATAAAGGGGTGGGCTGTGCGATAGAAGTGAGAAGGCTGCGTAATGAGTCACGCATGAACAGGAAGGACGTCCGCATGAGGTATAAGGAAACGGGACAAGGGAACCATGCATAGCGTGTAGATAAGAAGCTATGTTTAGGCGGAGGGCGTTCCATCGGAACGGTGCAAAGGGAGACAAGCGAGTCAGCAGACGAGCGATGTAAGAAAGAAAGGAAAAGAAAAGGCCAATCGTAACACAGTCACTAGCATGCCAGACTGCACAACTCACATGCTATCATTGCCAGAGCAGGATGAATAATAGACATGGAATCATCAGCAAGATCACAGTTATCACATGCCTGAAATCACAACTCACACGCTATGATTGCCAGAGCAGGATGAAAAATGGACATAAAACCATCAGCATGATCACAGTCATCAATCAACATGCTACAATGCACAACTCACTGACTATAAGTGCTAAGGGATCAACAAAAACATTTATTATGATGGAATACTATTTTACCTGAATATGTGGAAACCAGAATGCAAGTTTGTAGAATTCCATTTTTTCCATCTCACGCATGGGATATGCAGACTTGTATACCTTCTCCACATCAGTTATCACCCTGCATTCAAATTAAAGTGTTAGTCTATTCACAGCAAGTGATTTTTGTTAGGACACACTGTTGAGCTGCATACTTGATACACAATGCAATGTTTGTTTCTTGGGCTGAGACAAACAGCATTTGCAAAGTTCTTTCACTCAGGACAGCTGCAGTGGTTTTAAGCAGACTGTTGCAACCTTCGTTAGACCTATGCATGCCTAGCATATGTGAATAGTTGAACCCAGCCCATATATGTGAAAACATGATACAAACCTCCAATCCGGACATGGGAGTTTGGAGGATACGTCATTTTGAAAAGACGGCCCCATACATCAGCTTTACTGAAAATCCCTTCAATGAGTGCATTGGCCTTTAACACCCGCTCCTGTATTGGCAGTCGTCGATCTGCGGGTTCTAGTTTTCCCAGTGCTACAGGTAGCAGTGCATCGAATTTGGTGAACAACACCACAATGGGAACTGACCAGACCATGAGTTCAAAGGGACCATAATGAAGACGAGCTCACTATTTCCAGGGTCGCATTCTCCAAAGAACATTTCCTCGGACCGTTGGATGGCTCGTTCGAGTTCATCCATCGGGATGCAATACCTGTACGACATAACAGAGTCGGTCAATGTACTGTAACACAGCTTCGCCTGTTACCATATCGCGTGAATGCGCTTCTTGAGAAAAGTAGCCTTTGCACGATCGGCGATAAATTCCTTCATTTTCAGGAATTCATCTTCACGCCCAGCTTCGAAACCCTGAGAATCATGAAAGACGAATTTCTTGTTGTTCCGGAAAATGAGTTCATTCTCGATGTCGTGCATTCCGCGCTAAAAGAGGGTCGATTATGATTCGCGTGTGATGTCTTAGCCCAACGTGGAGGGATACCCACCCCGCTGGATCCTTCGACTTGGGACGGATCGATCTAATCGCGCGGCTTCGCATAAACACGACGGTATATGTCGGCTTGGATGCATACCCTTTCCCCGTTGCCGTCGTAGATCTCTGGGCTTTCCGTAGTGTTACAAATCCCCCGGAGAATGGTCGTCTTGCCAGCGTTCGCCCGCCCGACGATAAGGATCCTGAAACGGTCGAATTTCTCTCGAAGATTTTCGAAATCACTTTTGTTTTCTGTCGACATTCTGGAGATTATCTGCGCAAAAAAAGCAGCAGTGAGAGTCGGAGTGGTGATGAAGGCGAGGAACGAAGCTTCTCGAAGGGTATCGCACCTAGACTCCGACCTCCGGCTTCCGACAGGTCCCCTCTCTCTCTGGACTGAAAACTCTCAGTGCGTTGTAGTTGTAGATGCTCGAGTTCTCTGGGCCGATCTGTATTCTTCCATAAAATAAAACACGAACGGAATACCCTGTTGCTATGATCGACAACTAAAAGCGAGAAACATATTACAAATACAGACAGATGGTCCCTCAACGCCTCCGAGTCGTTCCCCGTTCAGACTTCTCCTCAGTGTTTCAAATAGATCGGTAGGCCTCGCTGCCCGTTCCATCCAATCCCACCCGCACCCAAACCGTGTCCAGAACTCGAGGCAACAGACGGACCCCACATGTCCGATGACGCAAAATACCCCGTGGTCAGGCACCCACACCAACGTGCATCTGATGAGACTGTCCCTGATGCGCAAAGTTTCTCGAGGCTGCTGCCGCGGTGAGCATGTTGACCTGGGCCACGTTGGGCGCTTGAATCTGCGTCGACATGTGTCCGGGTCCGGGTGTACCTTGCATCGGGAGGGCGGTATGAACGACGACGACGAGAAGTTGGGCGGGGACGTGGCCGGGAGAAACCGTCCTAGCGGGCAAGGTCGGCGGCGGTTGTGGTCTCCAGTCACGCGCAGAAAGCACCTAGGTGAGCAAGGTTACGCACGTGTCGCTTCCCAGCGCGATACAGTTCCTCTCTTTTCATCAGATGCCTTGTTCCTTGAACTCATGATACGCTTTGTACAATTTCAGTGCAGAGCGAGACCGCGAAAGTCGAGTTGAGAGCGCACTATCGAGATAGAACACAATGGGACCTGGTTTTTCGTGTAAAGAGGCAAGAAATGAGACATGTAAAGTGCGCACATATTTTGCAAGTACTCGGGAAACTTGGTATTCGCCCTCGAAAATATTGCGGACCACAGAGTCATCGAACAAGAACCAAGGGCCCTCGAGATGACCTTCCACGAAAATGACATTAGAAGCGAAAAGAGAGTGAAGTAATCAATGTAACTCACCCTTCACGATCACGACCCAATGCGAGTGTTTTGCTTTTGTCATAATCTGACAACCGATAGTCTAGCAAAGAAAGGATCAATCACACTCGTTCGGCGCACGAATAACTGCATATACGCACCTGGAGCTCGTAGGTCACGCTCTCAGCACCGTCGACACCCTCTACCTCTGCTTTCAGTTCCACCGTTGAAGTTAAGAACCTCGCAGTCCTCGTATCCATCCAATACCTTAATCGTCGTTATATGCGCTCGAGTTCACTAATATATATGGGGGGAAGGTCTGCGCTCGGGATCGTTTGCACGTCTGACAGGTGGCTTTGTGGGTCATTTGGGGGATCATCGATCAGGGACAGCCTTGCAGCGCAGACACACGATGATATCGATCAAAAATAATTGTGTGACAAAGACTGCTGCAGGTGAGAAGCACGCGTTCACTGCGAATCGGCCGAGGCGGAGTGTAAAAAAAAGTCAATCGAAGTCGGCGCGAGAGGTACCCTGCTTCATGTCCGTAGGATCCACCGGAAAATCCACAATGACTTATAATATCGTGCGTCATGCCTATCTCCTTATCGATGTTGCTTAGCGCGCCCCAAAAAAAGGAGTACACAGCAATCCCGACGACGGTTCCATGGAGTCTTGGATCGCCGAGGGTAGCGCTGACAAGATACGAGCCGACTTTGTGGGTTGGGAGCCACGGTCCGTGCGACCTGACGCGTTCTCATCCTATCTATGTAGTATCCAGAAACTCCCCGCCCTAGTTCCCTCGACCCTCAACTGGAAACTCACGGACCGCGCCCCACTGAGTACGTGGGTCCACAGGGACGGCATGCTCGCCTTGCTTGGCGATTCGTGCCACCCGATGCTGGTACGCACGGGCCGCTTCCTTTCGACACGGATTGGTCTGATTGATTTACGCAGCCATACCGAGCACAGGGCTCTCCATAGCTGTGAGTACCCACCCTTCCTTCCATCTCGTCCATGTCCGTCTAACCTATCCCATCGTCCGTCCGTACCCCTGCGTTAGGTCGAAGATTAGCCGTCCTCTGCTACCTCTTCTCCCGCCTCTCCTCTTCTGCGCAAATCCCCTCCCCCCCGGTTGCGAGCCTACGAATCCATCCGCTACGCCCGCGCTACTGCCACACAGGCATCGTCGCGGCTGAACCAGCACATCTTTCATCTCCCGGACGGACCGGAACAAGAGGAGAGTTCGCCAGATGAGAGCGACGATGGAGGTGGCGTTGAGTGGGGTAGGCAAGGACATGAGGTGGAGGGTGCGGAGCACGGCGACGATGGGTGGTGCGAGTGCGGACGTTGTGGGCAGGGCGCAGGGCAACGGCCCGCCCGTAGATCCGAATCGCGTCAATGCGAATCAGTGGGCAGACAAGG
>JBBPQL010000669.1:0-19347 GCA_038092515.1 Boletus subparvulus | reverse complement strand
AAGGTATAAGGAAACGGGACAAGGGAACCATGCATAGCGTGTAGATAAGAAGCTATGTTTAGGCGGAAGGTGTTCCATCAGAACGGTGCGAAAGGAGATAAGCGAGTCAGCGGACGAGCGGTGTAAGGAAAGAAAAGAAAAGAAAAGACCAGTCGTAACAGAACTTGCGAATAGCTGACATTAGACCGGGCTATCATTTGGCAATTGCCTTTCTTGTTTGCTGATGCAGTTTCATGCCTAGGGAGCTCTCAACAGGCATACATGTGGTGGACAAGAACAGACTCACCAAGCGCTTTGTCTTTCCCTCCAACGGCACAATCAAGTTTATCCTATTCAAAGAAACTGCCAATTGCCCTCTTACGAATGTTGATTTTGAGGTCCCATGCCAAGAGGAGGATTCACATGAAGTCTAGACCAACCCCCTTCAACTCCAGGAATTTGTCCTGTACATTGAGTGACGAATACAGCACTTCAATTTTGTCAAGCAGACGACTGTGTATGTGCTCCAAGCTATTGAGAGTGTCGAGGGTATGCACAGCCCCCTCGTCCTTTTCGAGAGTAGTGTGAGCATGTTGGAGTGCATGCTTGGATGAATCCAGATCTGCTTGTAATATGAGGACACTATCCAATTCTTTCTTAAGTCTTGTGGGTGCATCTGAAATGTGTGAGCAACAAACAGACAAAGGATAGACACAACTTATGTGTGCATATGGACAACTGCGTGGCCTGCTGTTCTGTCCATTGAGACTGAAGGTCTGTCACCAGGATTCCACAACTATCAAGAACCTTCTGAGCTGCTTCACCTTGTTCCTGGATACCTTTCTTGAGGTGACGTCTGAGCCAGGTCCCCAGATCTCCGAGCATCTCGGCACCAACAATGGTTGCCTGGCAATCAATAAGCCAGAGGTGGCGCTGGGATATTTTATCCGAGATGTATGCCCACCATTTTATCACTTACAGAAGAGGATCACTCAATACCTATCAGTTTGATGAAACGAGACCACGGCCTCTCTGTATCCTCACCATCAGATAGTCTGAGCCCCTCAATGAGCTGCAGATTGTAAACAAGCTGGCACGCCCACTCATGCCCATATGCATGCATGGCTGTTGTAGCAAACTGCATGCGGGATGCAAGGCTGTCAGTGAGAATATCATACTACGATGGATTGGATTGGAATGAGTATATCATCATACAAAAGCAGATGATGTACCTGAGTAATTGACCGTTCAATTACACAGCCTATGTCGTACATGATAGCCACAGTGGCTATCACAGGAAGAAATGTAAATAGCTGCTCAATAAGTGCAATGCTGTAATTTTGCTGTTCCCCAGGGGTGTCAATGTTGGCGAAAAAGAGGGGTATGTTGTGACGGTATATCAATGCCATCACTCCAGTGTCATCATAGATTTCCATAGACATTTTCTGGTTTTGTTTTTTTTTTTTTTTTTTTTTTTTTTTTTTTCCATTGGCTGCTTCATATGAAGATTCGCATTGGTGTACTGCTTCATCTGCAACACATGCCTGTCGGTGCCTGGTGGGACGTTTATGTGCCTTCTCAATGCATCGAAATTCTCTGCAAATATAGTGAGAATTCAGTGCCAATGCCAGGGCGTGGACAGCGTCGCACAATCGCTGAAAGAGAGCACAATAGAAAGACGGTAGTTTGATTGAGACAGGCATCCGGGGCTGTGATGGCACGGTTGGGAACAAGCCATGCAATACAAGAGTTTGAGGAAGGGAAAAGCAGCAGCATGAGTGTACAGTTACCAAAGTGAAGTCTGTTGCATATTAGATGGGGTAAATATGCATGTGAACGACTCACAGTCGTAATAAAGGGCGATGATCTGAGTTTTCTTGACGTCACAATCACCTTTAGATTCGGATGCTGAATTCGCGGCCTTGGAAACTGAGGGGCTTTCACTGTTATGAGCCAGAGCATCTGCAGGCCGTTTCTGAAGCAAGTCATCAAGGTGTGCAAGTAGGCATTGGTGCTTCATCTCGCACCCTGGGATATTCATGAAAGTTTGCATCTTTTGGGGGTTTCGAGCCTTGCAAGGTGATGAGAAGTGGATGCCATGGCCTTCACTTGTACTTGGGAGAGCTGAATGAGTGCCAGGGGTGGGGGCCATGGTGGGAGGGACAGAAGGAGGGTTGGTTCGCGGAGGGTCTAAAAGTGCATTGAAAGGGCATGACCAGCCTCAAGGATGCTCAAAATGCACTTCTGAAGCATGCAGCCCATGCTTCAAATCACATGGATCTAATAATAGAATGTTGCGGAAATTGGCGCCACGGATGGAAGACCTCTGGGGTGGGTTTTGTCCTTACAAACCCCCCCCCCCCATTCCCAGAGGGGTCCATAGGGTCCAAGATCTGGTGCCTGTAGTGCAAGCTCATATGACACCATTATCGAGGTGGCACGCATGCATCCTGCCAGGAGCCATTGTACTGAGCTCTGGTCAGTTACCTCAAGATGGCAGGTGATCTACTGGACTCCACTGAGGACCTGCTGAGTGATGTAGAATGGCAGCCCAACACTCACCAACACATCATTAAGAACATTGCTCCTTGAAGAACACTTGCCTCATGTGAGTCATATCTCACATGCAACTCTCACATGTGATTGACCCACTGATTGGATTACATAACATGTGTCATTGTTTCTAGTAGCTTCTTCATCACAATGTGTCTTCAAGAAGCAGCTGATGAAGTCCAAGACCTGCAACAACCGGAAAGAAGCTACTGAGTGCTGGCTCAACAAAGAGGGATACATTTTGCTTGTGCATAATAGATATAGTCAACTTACTTTTTGGATTGAAAATAGTGTTTGCACATGCGTGAATGAGAAGGTGAAGGAGTGTATGAGGCTGTGAGTAACATCATGGCCTATTATTAACTCAGTAAACTTGCTTCCAATTTTTGAATCTGTAGGCCATGCATGGCAAGTCACTCATCTTCATTTGTTTGCATTGAGTAATGTAACACACATCTTATCAGGGGCCAAGGAGCAGAAAATTTGTGCATATAGTAATACCCCCATCTGCCCATACTACTAGTACTTATAGTAAATGTGACCTAGTACCCCCAGCCCGGCTGACGCTACGCCATCACAGTTCCCCTCCCCAAATTCCATAGCCTGGATGTAAAGCAACCCTGTGCATTTCTCTATGAATGGAGATCTTGGTGCCCCTCACAATCACACTGGGACACAGAATTCAATTGCATGAAGATATCCAGCTATGAAAAAGTGGGATTCACAGTGGAAGATTTCTGGACACAATGCAAGGTACACATTGCCAAAGGGAAGGATGCTCTCGATGAAGTGAAAGTGGTGGTTCAGTCAGTGTCAGACAATGATACCCCGCTTCAGAAAGGGACCATTGTGGATCTGTACCAGATCACATTGGAGCTTGCCACAGAAGTAATGTACTTTGAGTGTAGATTGCAAGAATCTGAGATAGAGCTTTAAAATACAGCAACTTGATTATGGAACACATACATAGCAAACATGGTATCACGCATATAGCAAATATATAATGAACATATAGAATCTGATAGAGAATGCATAGCGAATGTATAATAAATGGGTGGTGAATGTGGTGGACTGCTGGCGAACATGTCGAATGTATAGTGAACAAACTTCAATCAGATGAAACAATTAGATCAAAATTGATCTGAAACAATCAAGATGGCAAATGATATCGAATGTGTAGTGAACAGTAGCGAATGATCTAGCGAATGATCTCAAACATGTGTAGCAAACACATAGTGAACAATCTTGAATGGTAGTGAATGGATAGTGAACAATCTTGAATGTGTAGCAAACATGTAGCAAACAATCTCAAATGGTAGCAAATGGGTAATGAACAATGTTGAACATGTAGCGAACAGTAGTGAATGTGTAGTGATCAATCTTGAATGGTAGTGAATGGTAGCGAACAGGTAATGAACAGTAGCAAAAAATCTCAAACATGATAGCAAACTATGTAGAACACGTAGTGAACATATGGCAAACACAAGGAGAAAGCATGGAAATGAAAGGAATAACATACTTGTGCAGCATTGTACAAAAATAGAACACACACTAGAACCCCAGTGACACATCAGATGTGGTATTGAGGTGTATCCATATGGTGTAGCATCTGGTGCAACAGGGAAGTCACTGTACTATTGATATCTTGTCTCACAACCAGATCTGTGGTGGAGACATATCCACATATTGGTCTCAAGCATTTCAACAAGACTTGAGTGAAACCTCTGCCAACTGGAGTATTCAATGTATTTCACATGATGTGGCAATGAAGCAATTCCATTGTGAAGGTATAGTAACGTGGGATATCATGAACATTTAACTATTCTAAGGGAGATCATTGACTACTGCCCAAATTTCCTCCTCGCTTGGTGTAGGTGAAGCTGGTCTGTGTGGCACTTGGGGAGACAGCCAAAATGGCCCACCAACTTGCGGAACCAGATGGAGCTTCTTCTTGTTGTATTTCAAGGTGTAAACTTCAAGCGCTTCATAAAATGTGTTGTATTTCTTGTATTGACTTCCAAAGACATAGTTGACTTGCTCAGCAACATCGTGCCTGTCATCTGGGTGTAGGGTACAGTACAATCACCCATAATGCATAGTGTCATAATGCATAAATTTGATAATGCATGGGTTTTTACAAGTCCCACATCGGGCCCACTGTAAATGCAAAGTTAATGCATAATTGTTAAGGTCGTGCCGAACTCCTTGTGGGAACTCCAGAAACTCCAGAGTTGGTCAGAGTTGGTTGGGACTTGGCCTTAGCTTATGTGCTATGCCCTTGCTGTTAATTGGGTCCCAGAGAAGCAGAGCAGATCAGAGTAACTTGGAGACGTTCGTGATGTTGATCAGCTCAAGATAGACGACGATGACGACAAGGGTAATGCCAAAGTCTGAAGCCTAGATTGGATGAGGGGACAGACAGGGTTGGACAGAAAGAGTTTGTCTAAGTTGAGATTCAGACTGAAGTACATGAGTATAGTAAGCACAGATTATATACTACTGGAGTATACTGCGGAGTCCTAAAGCAGAGCAGTGCTCTGGAGGTACCAAGGTACCAAGCTGCAGAAACACTGGGTCAGAGTAATCTATGAGGTGAGAGGAACAGATGTAGTACAGGATTAGAGGAACAAATGTAGAGGGACTAAGGGAGATAGTACACTGGATAATAATGGAGATTTTACCAAGTTTGGAGGTGTAGAGGTGCAGAGGTGCAGAGGTGTCCCAGAGGGCCGGAGTTGAACAAGGAGAAATCATGGATATGACAGTATTCCCCTCTTAGGCCTGAACCCTTGAAGGCCATTAGCGAGAAAAGAATATGGAGTGGAGGAGCGGAGTCCAAAAGTCTGGAGTACACCGAGCTATGGTATAAAATCTGTCAAGTCCGCTTTTTTCGTCCTTACCTTCCTACCATCACCATGTCTGACAAATTTGACTACCTCCAGTCCTGGTCCAATGAGTGCATTGCCGAGGTCGATAATGACGATGATGACGAGCTCAGTGCCACGAAGTTCATGGAGTACTGGAGGCAACTGAAGGAGAAGAAGGCCGAGGAGGAGTGGAAGAAGGCTGAGGAGGAGGCAAGAAAGAAAGCAGAGGCAGAGGAGGCACAACAGAGGGTGAAGGAAGCTCAACAGAGTGCGGAGGATGCGAAGCACAAGGCAGAAGCAGAGGTGTGATGCCAGACAGAGGAGGCAGAGGAGAAGCGGAGGGTGGAGGAGTTGGCCAAAAAGAGGGTAAGTGGCGACTCAACTGTGGTCACCATATTCTGACCACCACAGGCCGAACAAGTCTGAGTGGAGCAGGGCTCCAGAAGGAAAGGTAAGGGGGTCGTGTGCATGAGGTGTGCAAGGATGGGGACAGAGTGTGTGCCTGGAGAAGGCAAGGTGACTGCGTGTGTGGGGTGCCAGCAGGCAAGGCAGAGGTGTGAGAAGCCTGGAGAGGAGGGGACAGAGAAGAAGGTGGTCTGATGGAGGAAGGGAGCAGAGGAGGAGGAGGAGGTGCCGAAAGGCAGCCAAAGGAAGAAGGTGAGGACGGAGTCAGAGCCAGGAGGGAGTGGAGGGAGGATGGAGGAGCAGGAGGAGCAGACGCTCCAACAGGAGCTCTGTGACTTTGGTAAGCAGTTCCTTGTTCGGTGGGACCAGCAGAACCATCACCTGGAGCAGCAAAACAAGCTGCTGGGGCAGCTTGTGGAGTTGAAGTCAAAGGAGGTCTGGAGTGCAGGATTGGAGGAAGACGATGAGGACATTGACGCAGAGTTGGAGAGGGAGAAGTTGGGGAAGCTGACAGCAGAAAAATGGATTGTGGAGGTTGGAGGAGTGACCACTATCATGGCTGGTCTGATGGCAGAGGTGGAGAAAGGGGAGAGAATAGAAGGGCTAGAGGTGGGGTCAGAGTCAGAGTCAGAGTTACCAGAGGACTCAGAGGAGGAACCAGCAAAAGGGATGGATGAAGGTGTTTAGAATATCTTGTACCACTGGTTAGGAGTTGCAAAATGCAACAATGAGTCGGATTCAAACATGGGACAGAGAGGAGTAGCCCAACAAAGCCCAGAGCAAAGAGAGCGGAGTTGACCTTTCAAAGGCTGGAGTAGGAGAGTGGAGGTGACCTATCAAAGGCCAAAGTGGGAGAGCCAAGCCCCTATCCCCCTCTTAGGAAGACAACTGAAAGAGGGAGGCGGAAGGAACTCTATGAAGTGGAGTACACAAGGGCATTGCTAGTGCCCTACTGAAGGGAGAGTAAAGGAGGTCAGATTGACAATGGTAGATCGGAGGTGGCAGAGTGAGCCAAAGGAACAAAGTCCGGAGGCTGCGGAGGGCCCTAGGTGCTGGCAAGGCTGTCACGATGAAACAGATGAGGTATTGCTCCAAACCCTGTCACTCAATGGAGTGAAGCGGGGAGTCAATGGTATCCAGAAAAAAAACAACAGATTACTTCCAACAAAAATGACATATAGTCAACAGAGTTGCTCACCGGAGTTCTGAGAGAGGGTGGAGGTATAGGTCTGGAGATAAGGCCGGAGTTAAGGCCGGAGTTCATAGAACAATCCGGAGGAAATCACCATCAAGATGATAGAGACAGAGTGTGCAATGCAGAGTGCAGAGTGTGGAGGAGAGAGAGGTAGAACTCATTGGAATCTGTACCAACATAGACGTCTGGATTAGGGAAGCTTGTCAGAGGTGATATACATATCCACACAAGGTCTGGAGGTTTGGGGTGTCGGAGGAGAAAGAAGATGGACAAGACGGGAGGTCAAGTCTGGAGAAGGATGGAGATGACTGGAGTGGTCAAATCTGGAGGAGAGAATGGAGGTGGACATTACTGATGGTCAGAGGTCCCGAGGTCAGAGGAGATACCAATATCATCAAGAAGTTGACAGTAAAGGACATTGACATGAAGACGCAGTGTCCCAATGTCCGACAGATGATGAAGATGGTACCTGTGGAATTTTTCAGAGTGAAAGAGCAGAGTTGCTGGAGATTCAGCAAGTCAGAGCGGAGTTGTTACCCAGATCATCTCGGAGGTTGATGGTAAAGGACATTGACACGAGGACAAAAGTCTCCCAATGTCCAACAGATGACAATGAGGGCAACAGGGGGAGAGAATGGAGGTTGAGGATGTTCAGCTGGAATTTGCTGAGCAATGGGAGTCAATGTCAGACTATCCAAGGCTTGGAGACCAGAGATGCTGGACTAGAAGAGAGGGCTTAGGACAGTCCCTCACTTTGTGGCCAGCAAGATCACAAACAAGACAGAGGTTGAGGTCGAAACGCTGTTGACGCTCGACAGCAGAGAGCTTTCCATCTGGTCCTGGCTTGAAAGCGGGTTCAACAGCTTTGGGGTCGGAGTCCTCAGAGTTCTTGGAGATAAAAGAATGTGGGTCGGAAAGGTTGGAGGAGGGATCAGGATGGCCGGAGTGGTAGATGGAGTTAGAGATGGACTCAGAGTCAGAGGTAGGTTCAGAGTTGGAGGGCATCGAGGAGGAGGAGGTCGGAGCAGAGATGATTGAGGTGGTGTGGCTGGTGATGAAGGTCTGGTGACTAAGCTCAAACTTACACTCCCAATAGCACCATCAATGGACTGCACAAGAACACGAAAGTCTGGTAACGTATGCGGCTTACCAACACAGGAGATCTTGTCCTTGATGTGGTCCAGAAGTCCAGAGTAAAAAAGGTGCCGAAGAGCACCATCTCCATAACCTCAGAGTTGACATGCTAAGCGGTTGAACTCCATCACGTACTTGTTAATATGTTGCCCATCTTTGAAGGACAGATGGTGGAGTTGATGCTCAGCTTCACTGACTGGGTCACAAGGGCCAAAATTTATCTGGAGTTCCAAGATGAATTCCTGATAATTCTCCATCCACAAGGGACGGAGTTCAGAGGAGTCAGAGGAGGGGTCAGAGGAGGGGTCAGAGGAGAGGTTGAAGTTGTCTGCCAGGAGGAGGTTGGGTTTGAACCATCCTAAAGCCATACCTTTGAGGTAAGACTGCACAAATGTTACTTTAGCACAGTCGGAACGGAAGGCTCTTGGATGATTCTGGAAGTTAAGCTTGCACTGGACTAGGAAAGTGTGGAGCTTGCGGAAGTCTGACCCATCAAACTGGTCTGGAGTGCAGACCTTAGTTCTTGGTTGGAGCTAGAGGTGGAGCGATTAGCAAATTTTGCTCAATTGCTAATCGCACGGGAGAGGAGAGTGAGAGTGTCTCTAGGAACACTCTTATCTTTTGAGCCGGGGTGGTCCAGGCCATCAGAGGGTGCAGAGTCATCCAGAGGTGCAGAGTCACAAACTTTCCTATCCAGGAGTTGGGCTCCTAGAGTCGGAGATTGTCGAGGTTGTGTCTGTGAGGTGGAGCTGAGTGGACGATGAGCAGAGAAACCATGGAATTGGTTGTTGATGGCCGGACATTGACGATGACTAGTAAAGATACTGAGGGAGGCATGATGAGGGGAGTTGGAGGTGTTCATAGCCGGAGATACCACTTGGTACAAGTGCTGGGATGATTACACAAGTGAATGAATTGAACAGCAATTGGGAGTCTAAATATACTATTAAGGTCATGCAAACTCCTCGTGGGAACTCCGGAAACTCCAGAGTTGGTTGGAGTTGGTTGGAACTTGGCCTTAGCTTATGTGCTATGTATGTATGCCCTTGCTGTTAATTGGGTCCTGGAGAAGCAGAGCAGATTGGAGTAACTTGGAGATGTTGGCGATGTCGATGAGCTCAAGATAGATGATGATGATGATGAGGGTAATGCCAAAGTCTGAAGCCTAGATTGGATGAGGGGACAGACAGGGTTGGACAGAAAGAGTTTGTCTAAGTTGAGATTCAGACTGAAGTACATGAGTATAGTAAGTACAGATTATATACTATTGGAGTATACTGTGGAGTCCTGAAGCAGAGCAGTGCTCCGGAGGTATGAAGGTACTGAGCTGCGGAAACACTGGGTCAGAGTAATCTATGAGGCAAGAGGAATGGATGTACATAGTACAGGATTAGAGGAACAAATGTAGAGGGACTAAAAGAGATAGTATACTGGATACTAATGGAGATTTACCAAGTTTGGAGGTGTGGAGGTGTGGAGGTGTCCCAGAGGACTGGAGTTGAATGAGGTGAAATCATGGATATGACAATAATGCATAATGCATAGACCACTGAGGCCAAATATGTATTATAAGAAAGGAATTCATAGTGATTCAGACAGGCTGGAGGGTTCTGAGCCGGCCTAGGAAATACCACAAGTATCCCGACCGGTGCTGCACCCGTATCCAGCATGGGTACATCATAACACCCAGCGCCTGTGATTGTGAGTACAGGTGTGATTGTGGGTTGGAATTTTTATATCCATAGGCATACCCTTGACAGGTCAATTATTGTCTGAATTTGAGTGCTACACACTTTATATGTATACAAGTTGCACTACTAAATGATGAACTGATTCGAGTGCACAGCACACCAGCCATGTCCATTTCACTGTTGCGATTTTCTGGTCTGTGCCCATGAGTATTAAAGAGAGGACTGTAAAGAAAATACTTACCAGAAATAAGCACGCACTCCAATAATTCTTGGATGTCTTGATCATCTATATCTCGAGAACTTCCCCCAGACATGGTTGCCATGAAGGGGGTTTATACAAAGCACATATTGTCATTGGATACTTTGGATCATGTGTGTTAGTGTTTCATGCACAGAGAAAAATGTCACTAAGCATATGAAGGACAAATACAAGATATGGGTAATAAATGCCCTTGGGAGTGTTCCAACTTATCGCACTGTTCAGTTTGCAGCATTGCACCTTCACACAGTAGAGTCAGTGCAGTAATCACCAAGGTAGACAAAGTGTACATGCACCGGGATATTATCACAGAGGCTCAAAGTGCTGCAGAGCCTGTTAGAGCAGTATTTGTCACATTATCTTGATGCTTGGACCTGACTGATGAATGTATAGCTCTGACCCCAGAGCAACAGCGGACCCAAGAAGAAATATGCATGCCAAATGACCTGGATTGTCAGTTTGAGCCCGACATACCTCAGGATTGGTCAGACATAACAATGGAGATATTGCTGATACATAGTGGAGAAAAACAGACAAGGTGCATGAATTCAAAGCTCTTGCACAAGAGATAATGGGTGACTGTGCTGGATTGTAAGTGTTCTATGCATTAAATGAACAAGGATTAAACTTGCCCAGGTTAAAGGGAGAACAGCATGTTCGATGCGACCACAGGATGTGGCAAGATTGCATCCTTCACTGTACCAAAGCATTTGATTGTCAGATGGTTGAAATGGTAAATGGTTACTTACAATGGTTTCACAGGAAATCACTCTGCCAAGGTGGAGCAAGTTTCTTCTCAGAGCAACCTGAAAGAGAGAGTGAGAAACTGGATGGTGAAGAAGAGTGGGTAGGAATGGTTGTCGATGTTTTCCGTAAGTAAACACGTGTTTATGGCAATCAACAATTGACTCAGCAACATCAAGATGCTGAGAAGATCTGTCTCAAGGTTGAAGTAGATGCATCAAACCCAACCCTACCAACTACCTTGCTACGTAATGGCGTGGTTCCAAGTGTGCTGCACAAACCCACTGTCACGATTACCATCGATGCCCTGGAACTGTTTTGCATTGCCCACAACTGCAGCCTGCATCTCTCTGTACAGGCCTATGTGAAGTCACTGTGTGACCTACATGGGGTAAGGGCTTGACTTCACAACATTCTCACCTGCTGACTTTTAACAATGCAGGTTGAATTCAAGGTCTACCTCTCAAGACAATTCTCTATCGTGTTTGACCTCTACATCCAGATTCATGCAGCAGTTGAAGCTATGGTCACCAAGGCACTGCATTGTGACTCACAAGACTGGGAGCTCAGGAACCACTGCCCAGCCTCCATGTACAGCCTCCATGATGAACCACTGCTGCAGTTCAAGATGCTGTATGCTATGGACAGCAACGACTCCCTCAAGAGGGTTTCTCGCATGTTATTCAGTTCTGGAAAGTTATCAACAGGTCAATATGCTGTCGTTGATCGTTACTACCTTCCACACACCTATATTGAGTGATTCTCCAAGAAAACAACCTCAAACTGTTCTAAGCCTGAGGCAAAAGGTCCACATGAATGCATTCATCGTTTTCTAACAATGTGCTAGGTTACAGAAGAAAATTCATGTTTGGGGCGATCGAAAAACATGGACGACAAAAAGATCAGAGCAGGACATGGATGCTGGCGGGACTTTGCACAGTGCCAGTGTCCACATATAGCATCAAGCCCAAGGTAAGTCCTGTGATTTAGCCATGATTCAACTGTGTCTGACAGTGATCCAGGCCCCTTACTGGGGGTCTCGGATGGCCCTGCCCCTTAGGCTGGCTGGGGCTCTTTGATCAGCAGAAGTGGCATGCCTGTCAGCGTGCTGCTGGTGAGCTTCTCACCAGTGAGTTCATGCAACTACTGACTGTATGGTGCTCTACAGGAGTCAGTGTCAGTGTCAGACATTCTTGTGAATAGCTATGCATTGTTTGTGCATCCAAACAAGGAGATCAAATGGAAGGCTCTCTTCACTTGGCTCACGCAGGCCAGTGCTGCCATGAATGGTTTGACAGGGAAATAGCAGGCCAGCACCCATCAGCTCATCAAATGCCTGCATGCAGAGGTAGGTAATATTGAGAGTGAGTATGATCTCCCTTATTCTTCTTGTCATTCTCTCATGACTCACTCATGTGACTGACAGGTACAGTGGAGATCTCGTACCCTGCACCTGAAGCACCTGAATATGCCCAACAGCTTGTTGCTGCAATGTCAGATGCAAACATGTTGTGTGCAGTCCCCAATGCCCCCACCATGCATGTAACTGTGGACAATACAGTCAAGGTGACAGTGGCATACAACAATGAGACAGATGGACAAGCTGTCATGTGCCCCCCACCACCACAGCTGCAACTGCAGCCAGCACCAGGTCCATCATCTGCCACCGCCGCCCCACCAGCAGGTATCTCTCTGATGGTGCAGTGGCTGATTTCTGAAGCTGTGAAAGCTGCCCGCTATGCATCCTTCAAGGCTCTATGACACCACATGCAGACCAACCCGGGTGTCATGTCATCCTGGCGGTTTGCAGTCGAGTTCAGCGAAAAGCACAGTGGGATTCCATCCCCAGTTACTCAAACAACTGGGGGTGTCCTCCGTCAGCACCTCATTGTAACCCATCACTTGATGATAATCCACACTGCAGGTTGGCGACCATGGCCACGAGCATCCTCTCAGGATCAAAAAATCCGAGGTCCGGCAAGCACTCAGCATTGGCTCGAGCTGGATGTCAGATGCACACCACGCCATGGCACTTCTATGGAAATTCAGGAAGGCAGGGCATCAACCTGTCAGGATGTGATTGCAATGTGCATGTCCACTGCTGAGGGCAACAGGATGGCAGCTCGGGCTCTTTTGGAGTACTTGGTGGAGCAAGACAATTAGACTAAAGTGTTCATGAGCCAATTGTGTGTGCGATACAGGGATGAGGCTGAGAACTAGCTGAAGACTATAGTAGGTCAAGAGGGGAGACAATGCAACCTTTCTTTCCTTTCCAGCCCATTGTATCTGAGGTGGACAATTGGACATGGTCGCTCTCATGCGTTCTTTGTGATGTTAAGTTGCCAAATGGAATGATATGCAGGAATGGCAATAGGTCTTCCTGTCATTCCATTGTTTGCAATCACAGACTGCCATAGGGAAGGTTAGAACAGAGGTGAGAGGAGAAACTGGGGACCAACCTGATTTCTTTTTTCCCCTTCCATTTTGTTTGTTGTGGATGAATGGAAGTACCTTTATGTCCGATCTCCAGATTGCCAACTGCCATAGGGAAGGTTAAGACAAAGGTGAGAGGAAAAACTGGGAACTGACCTGATTTCCTTTTTCCCCTTTCCATTTCTTTTGTTGTGGATGAATGGAAGCACCATTATGTCTGATCTCCAGATCGCTGACTGCCATAGAGAAGGTTAGGACAGAGATAAGAGGAGAAACTGGGGACCGACCTGATTTCCTTCCCTCCCCCCCTTCCACTTTGCCTCTCGTGGATGAATAGAAGCACTGTTATGTCTGATCTCTAGATCACTGACTGCCATAGGGAAGGTTAGGACAGAGGCAAGAGGAGAAACTGTTACAGACCCATATTAATTTTCCCAGATTTCTCCCTATTTTTCCTGATTTTCTAGAGCGACTTTCGCATTTAGCCCCTATCTATTAACCCCTATCACCCGAAACCACCAAATGCTCAAGTCCCCTCACAGTCCAGACCCTTTCGCCTCATGGATACCATGTGTATTGCAGTATGCCTCATGTTGGCCTCACCAATCACACATGGCGCACAGCCTTGCACATGTTTGCCTCATGACTCACACATGCGCACTGCCTACCTCACCTTACCCTCATGGTTAGCTTCTATTCCATTACATGGCTGTAGTGATACACCTGTTATCCTCATGTATGACTCATAGAGGAGTCATGTAGCATAGCATATCGTTCGATCTAGTATACACATAGCCAAACCCCTATGTAGTATATAAAGCCTCAATAGAGTGCCAGGAGGACCTCAGTCTTGTCCTCTTGGAGATTCCCCATCGTCTCTAGGAGCTACCAGTCCACTCTATTGTCTCTACTTGAACAGCTAGCGCTCTTAGTGAGTGTTGGTCGTTTCAGAAACTGGGAATGACCTGATTCCCTCCACCTTCCATTTTGTCTCTCATGGATGAATGGAAGCACTGTAACATCCAATCTCCAGATCACCAACTGCCATAGGGAATGTTAGGACAAAGGCGAGAGGAGAAACTGGGACTGACCTGATTTCCTCCCCCCCCTTCCATTTTGTCTCTTGTAGATGAATGATAGCACCATCACGTCCAGTCTCCAGATTGCCAACTGCTGTAGGGAAGATTAGGATAAAGGTGAGAGGAGAAACTAGGACTGACCTGATTTCCTTTCCCCCCTTCCATTTTGTCCACTGCAGACGAATGGAAGCACCATTACATCCAATCTCTGATTGGCTGACCTGCATAATCCCATTGCATCTTGGACAAAACAGAGATCCCATTTGCAGCTGGGCAACAACATGAAAGACTCCACATTCTTTATGGAGTGTGATGTCAGATGGGATTTAACAATATTCATATCAGAAAAGAGAACCAATGGAAGGGTGCATTCATCACCCCTTTCAGCCTTTTTGAACCAATAGTGATGTTTTTGGGATTTTGCAATGGACCACCCACTTTTCAGTCCTTCATGAACCACATCTTTGCCAATATGATCGTAGAATGATGGCTGTACATCTACATGGATGACCTGTGCATTCACACCCAAGGAGACCTAGAACTACATCATGAACGCACCCTATGCATTTTACTCCACCTTAGAGAGCACAGTTTATCCCTCAAACTCTTCCAGTGCATTTTCGATGCCCCTGGCATCAAGTTCCTCGGCATGATTATTGGTCAAGGAACGATTGAAATGGACACTGTCAAACTCTTGGCCATTAAGGAATGTAACCCACCTGCCTCTGTCAAGGGTGTTCTTTCTTTTTTGGGGTTCACAAACTTTGATCACAAATTCATCCTGAATTTCTCTCATGTTGTTGCCCTGCTGAACCTTCTCACCAGGAAAGACCAACCTTGGGCTTGGACCTCCCTTTAACAATGCATGTTCGAAACACTTAAGAACACCTTCTCCTCCAGACCTGTTCTCTCCATCTCCGATGTTACCTGACCATTCTCAATTATGACTGATGCCTCCCTGCTTGCTGTGGGTGCTATTTTACTCCAAGCCAATGCCAATGGGGACCTTCACCCCTGTCCTTATTTCTCTCGCACTTTCCTCCCAGCCGAACATAACTATTATATTTATGATCATGAACTCCTTGCAGTCATCCTAGCCCTCATGGAATGGCGACAATACGTTCAGGGAACATCTCACCTGGTCACCATTATTATGGACCATAAAAACCTATCCTATATCAAAGACCCTCATAAATTATCCCACCGACAAGCTTGCTGGTCTCTCTTTCTTCAGGATTTTGACCTTGTCTGGAAAGTTCTTCCTGGTGCAAAGCTTGCCCCCACCAGTGCTCTCTCTCAGCAAGATCATGTTGACACCTCCTCCAACAATATCAACATCACTATTGTTCCTTTACCCATAGTCATCAATGCCCTTGATCTCACCCTTGCCTGCCACATCCAGTCCTCCTCATCGATGGACCCCCTTGTCCTTCAAGCTATCAAAAATCTGTCTGACGACACTTCTCTCTTTCCTCACTCCTCACTCTCAGACTGGACCTTCAACAATGGACATTTACATATATTACAAGGAACGCATGTACATACATTCCACCGTTGGCCCATTTCTCTTTACTCCATTCTATCCATTTGTCTCCCCTCCTTGGCCACCTTGGATGCTTCTGGACTAAGGCTGTCATTGAGCACGATTTCTGGTGGCCAGGCCTCTCTGTATATGTCAACAACTTTGTCACTGGATGTTCCATTTGCCAGCAAAACAAAGTCCGCACTCACCCCGTTACCCCTCCTGTCTCTCCTATCAAGTCTACCTCATCTCTTCCATTCAAGCAGTTATCGGTAGACTTTATCATGGACCTCCCCCTCTCTCATTGTTATGACTCATTGATGGTTGTGGTCCTTATGAAGGGGGTAATCCTAATCCCTTGCTCCAAAACCATCAATGCAAACAGAATTTCCCATCTCTTTTTTGATCATATGTTCACTAACCCTCACCCTAATCTAACCTAGGTATCCAGTATCCCTCTTTGCTTTACCATCACTCAACTCCCCAATCGTAACCTGTCTGTCCTCCACCTTCATGGATTCCATACATTCATTGAACAGATTGCCCCTACCATCATTTACCCCACCTTTTGACAAATGGAACAATGCAATCTTTATCTAACCCGGTCAGAACCCCCTTCTCCTCTCCCATCCCAGTTCCAGCTCCAGTCTCTCCCAATTCCTCCTTGCTCTCTTGTATATTCTCCTCCACTCCCTCTGACATCTCATCTTTCATATGCAGCTGATCTTCTCCCAGCCAGCACCCCATCCCCACCAGGCCCAAAACATGCCATTAGCACACTGGCAGCCTAGGTGAGTGGTCCCATCACCCATACCCAACTCACTCCCCCATCCCAGCCACTTAATGTACTTCCATTATTGTACAACTGTTGTATTTCTGTATAATATTACATTTTTATAACTTTTTCATCAGAATGATATCTAGATATTATATACAATAATCAGGGTAAGGTGTTTCCTGATGGATCTCATCGATATTAAACCATCATGTACCTTAGAAGAGCTAGACCCACAACCAGTCCACAGCTGTACAGTTCAACCATTATGTAACATTGTTGTAGTTGATGCACTGTAGAGATCAGTGCATCTCTGGGTTGGTATCTAGACTTTCCCCTCCATTTCCAAGACACCCTTATCTCCCCCTTTCTCTAACCTAATCTAAACTTCACATAGCACTGATACTAGTCTATACTGGCATATCTTAGACTATACCAAGTTATTCAACTGCACAGCAGACTCCATCATTTTTTTCATTTTGAGTATCACTAAATACCAGTTGGCTTTATCTGGCTTACCGGTGACTCATTATACATGGATACTTAGAGTTTCTGATAATAAATTTGATTTAACCCCTTTAATTAAAATCATTTTTCTTAGTGTCTGACAGTCCTGGGTATTCCCAGACTATAAAGTGCTGTACTTAGTAGTTAAAATATACTTTTGATTGAATTCTCAAATTGTTTGAACTACTGTCATACCACCATCACTGCTCACTACACTACTTACTGATATTGACTTGATGTCTTTAACACTCTCCTACACTTGATACTCTTGTCCAGACTTCCAGGCTATATATTTGACTTGATCACCAACTGGTCTTAAATTGGTCTCCCAGCAGTTCTTCTCAGACCAAGCCTACAACTTCTTCACTTACCACCCCACATGTCTAGAGTTCCTTTTGGGACTAACTTACTTGTCCCCCACCACTACTTCAGCCCAAGACTAGTGGGTTTCTTACTCCTTAGGAGTTCCATTCAGCTAACTTTACATCTTTACAGCATATTCTCATGACCTGACTTCCCAAGTGTAATCTTTATTTGTGGTGACTGCTGAGGCATATTGGGTCTCTCATATCTTGTAATAGCTAGTCACTTATCATATCTAGTTTGTTCTTGCACAGGTTCTAATACAGTGTTTCTTGTATTTGTGGTAACCACTGAATTCATTCTTGCACAGCTTGTGCATGCAGCATCCACCACTTGGAGTAAGCAGTAGGTGCACAATGGGCCTGAATGATATGCCAGTACCCTGCTGACTGGAGCATCACTATTGTATGTATTCCCACAAGCCTTACAGAAAAGACTACAGATTACCAGCACAGTTAGGGGAATATGCAGATGGCATTTCACTGAATGCAAACTAGTACTAGGATATTATAAACTTGGGAGTGGGTTGTGCTCTTCACTCTTGATCTCTTTATCTGCAGAAGTATGCAAGGGAACCACAATAGGGAACTCTTCCTTCTTGACTATAAAAACCACTGATAGGGAATGTCAACTAGAGGACATGTGTTATATAAGAAGGTGACCTACTAGCAATCTCAGATAGGGACTGGAAGTGGTTGGATAACTAGGCCCAAGGTTTGTTAGCAGTTTTGTCCTAACCTAACTGACCAATACTCACTAAAAGTGCTGGTAGATCAAATAGAGACAATAGAAAACACTGATAGCTCCTAGAGATGAAGGGAAATCTCCAAGAGAACAAGACTAAAGTCTTCTTGGCACTTATTGAGGCTTTATATACCATATAGGAGTTTGGTGATTTGACTATCTAACTATCTAACCTAACCTAAACCTTACATATGTATTTGACCATCTGACTCTATGTAACTAAATCTAATCTAACTGACCAACTGACATTTGACCATCTGATTATCTAATTATCTAACTATCTAACCGTTTGACCATGTAACTATCTAACTATATCTGATCATTAATGAACCAACCCAATATATTACCATGCAATTATCTAACCAACCAACTATCTTTATATATTTAACCATCTGACCATTTAACCATTTAACAATCAAACTATGGAACTATATCTGACCATCTAACCATCTAACCATAATCTAATCTAATTATCTAACTAACTATTTGACCATGTAACTATTTAACTATATCTGATCATCTGACCATCTAATCATCTAACTAAAAGTATATCTGGTTATTGGACCAACCAAATATCTAGTTATGTAACCCTCTGACCATTGACTATATAAATATATAACTATATTTGACCATTTAACCATCTAACCATTTGACCATTTGACCAAATCTAACTATCTATATT
This sequence comes from Boletus subparvulus, assembly GCA_038092515.1. NCBI lineage: Eukaryota > Fungi > Basidiomycota > Agaricomycetes > Boletales > Boletaceae > Boletus > Boletus subparvulus. Next base: position 415 of record JBBPQL010000669.1, on the reverse strand, counting down.
AGTGGACTAATATAATGCCTTATATACCATCTGACCATCTGACTATGTATCTAATATTTGACTATATAACTATATTTGACCATTTGACCATTTAACCACTTTAACTATACCTGACCATTTAACCATCTAACCATTTGACCATCTGACCAGATCTAACTATCTATATTATTGGACTAATATAATACCTTATGTACCATCTGACCATCTAACTATTTGACCAAATCTAACTATCTATATGATTGGACTAATATAATACCTTATGTACATACCATCTGACCATCTGACTATTTTGACCATTTAACCACTTTAACTATACCTGACCATTTAACCATCTAACCATTTGACCATCTGACCAGATCTAACTATCTATATTATTGGACTAATATAATACCTTATGTACCATCTGACCATCTAA
>JBBPQL010000668.1:0-19354 GCA_038092515.1 Boletus subparvulus | reverse complement strand
TGCCCTTGATTGAATTTTTTTTGGACCCATCATTCTCCACAGGAAGCGCACATTTACTGGGCCGGATGATTGCCCTTATAGGTGGGACATGCGGCTTGACGCATTAGTGGTGCGTACGCCGAGCCAGAGGTTGCTTTGGTGAAGAGTTACTATCTAATGTAGTTATCAAGGGACGATGAGTCACGAGCCGAGGTTGCACGATACAACAGAAGTACATTGGGGATAGTTGGTCCCAAACGAAAGCCTCGACTAGTGGTCGAGCCAGGCGTGGAGCATATGCTTGACCTGATTGTTCTCACCCTTGTATACGTGGAGAAAATCCGTTCGGACAAGGATAATAAGAATAAAGGACCATGAGATGCTTGTGAAACCGACATACATTGTTTCGTGGATCTCTGCTCACTTCTGCAGACATTCAAAACACGGACTGATGTTGTACTTTTATCGTAGGCGCGTCCACCCCGAATGAAACGAGATTCAGAGCTATCATGGTGGTCGTGATGCAGCCTGGAACTGGATGATCGGTACGTCCCACATGATGTCATAAAATGCGAACAAAGTTGTAGGTCCTGAGCAAGAAACGCTCAGCCCGCCGACTCGATCGACAGGCTGGATATCGATCTGGCCTGGTAGCCTGGATCACACCGGCAGGAGTATATTCCCGAAAGGCTGACACCAAGCAGTCTCTCCGGGTCAGCCTCCCTCTTCTATCCACGCTTTCTCAGTTTATACTTTCTTTCTCCCCTCCCTCCCTCCCTCGCCGAGTCCACCCTTCGAGCAATGCGGACGCATCCCGACCCGCTCACATGTAGCACGGGATGCTTTCTTCCTTCCTTGAATGTCCCAAAAGCTCTCATCCGCTCAGACATCTGGTTCTCCGACGGGAATATTGTCATTGTCGCAGGTTCTGCCGCATTCAGAGTGCACCGTGGTCAGCTTGAACGACATTCTGAGGTATTCAAGGATATGTTCCTGGTGGGCTGTGCTGGTGTCGAACCCTCGAGGCAAGGCACACCCGCGTGCACCGAGGATACCGTGAACGAGGAAGGGAACAAAATAGTGGACAGCTGTCCGACGGTGGACATCTACGATTGTCCGTCAGACGTCTATCACCTGTTAGTGGCTCTCTACGACGGATTGTACGTCTCCTTTCCCACTTTCACATACCGTATCCTCACTCGATTCTATACAGCTACTTCCCCAAACCCCACGCCCGCGACTTCTCGGTGCTCTCCAGCGTCCTCCGTCTATCGACGAAATACTTCGTCGAGCACCTGCGCGTCCAATGTCTTGCACGGCTCGCCCACGACTGGCCCACCACGCTCGCAGACTGGGACAGACGAGAGGCAGCATCGACGGATGCCAGCGGTCGCTACACACCCCGCGACGCATATGCCCACCCCGTCCTCGCCATCAACCTCGCCCTCGAGCTCGGCATACCCGAAGTACTCCCCAGTGCCTTCTACGACCTGTCGCGCTACGGACCGAGCAGGATTCTCGCCGGCGCACGCTTATCACCACCCGTATTCGCAGCCCCGGATCCCTGCGCCTCGCGTTCGACCGAGGACGGTGCCACTCGGACGCCCCTGGACGAGGCACAGGCACAGACGCAGACGCAGGGGGACGGCAAGATCCATCTCTCGCACGACAGTCTCATACGGACGCTTCGCGGACGCGAGCTCGCGCAGCTCTACATCTCGACGTTCCTCGCGCGCGCGCTCGAGCACCGTCCTTCGGCTGCCTGTCTCTACTCCTCGGGCGGCGGTGTGGGTATGCCGCCGGGAGGGACGGCAGCGGCGACGTCGAGGTCTGCACACTGCACCGAGTCGTTTTATTTCATCCATCTCAACGTGTTGCGGAGCGTCGGCGGGATCGCGTATGGGCGGGACGCTGACCCGCTGTTTACGCTCGTACAGGCGGCGGAGATGGTCGAACGCAGGGACTTTTCGGACGGCGTGCGGATGTGCGGGTTGAATATGTGTGGAGTGTGCAAGCGGGAGTGGAGGGGAGAGGTGGGGCGCGCACGGGAGGAGGTGTGGGGGTTGATTCCGGTATGGTTTGGACTCCGAGACGGGGGTGCGGTCGAGCATGTGACGACGTCGACAGGGGAGACGGATCAAGAGCTCGAGAATAAGGATATGATCGAGGAAGGTGAGGATACGGATGTGGATGTGGATATCGACGTGGACGAGCTAGAGGAGTGATTCATCAGGGTGTTTGCTTTTGTGTTTGCTAGAGATGCTATCTTTTCCATCTGCGCCCACATGGCCGTTTTATTTTCATGTATATCCGATTGTCTCAGCTGTATATACTCGTTGTTTTCAAAGTCATTGTGTAGAAGAACCGAGAACCCTCCACGATAGAAAACTGGACATTGCATGCTGATACAAGAAAGTGGTGTATAGGTCGACGTAAATGGCGAGAGACGATATCTGAACAGCGAGGGAATAAACCAACCAGTTCACTCCTCCCCAATCTTTGGAGCTAGATAGTATTTTACGACCCCTTGTCCGAATTTGTATGACACCTGAATGAGAGAAGACAAGGTAAATAAATGTTCGGTCGACACTGGGTTCATGTGTGCTCACGAGAAGGGGGACATCATTACTCATCATCAGCTGCACGGTGTTCGACAGCGATGAGCTCTTGGAAAAATTGACAAGGTATTTCAAACTGAATGTCAGAGAGACATGTTGATTCATCTCGATAAACACGCCGCCATCCGAGGGCACTTCTTCGGACTTCTTGGCTTTTTTCGCTGGCTGGCCATTCTACAAGTAGCTGAGATGAATTAGACGATAAACATATGAGTAACTTACCTTTGACGAGGTCTTTTTTCGCTTCTTGTTTTTCAGTTTCTCTTCCTCCTCGTCCTCTTCCTCTTCCTGCTCCTCCTCGCCTTCGTCATCTGATTTAGCTTTGAATTCCCCCTCGTCATCATCATCATTCATTTCAACGTCCCCATCCTTCTGTTCCTTCTTGACCTTTTCCTTCTTTATTTTCTTTTTCCTGGGTTTCTCTTCGTCTTCGTCCTCCTCCTCCTCTGCTTTGACCTCATCATCGTCCTTTCCGTAGTTTTCATACTTTTCCCTAGCGGCTTCTGTTTGCTTCAACAATATGTTCCCATTAGCCGCCTCGCCGTCGCTTGCGAATCGTACGCCTTCCTTGGAGACCTCGATACGGACGGATTCGCCAAGGAGAGAAAGATCGCGGACTATGCGGGTGAATTCGCCAGAGGGCATTGTGATGCGTGCATCGTACTCCGTGTCGGGAATACCAAGGTTTTCGGAGTCGATGTCCATGAGTTTCATGTCATATTCAGCGATTCTGTCCGAATCTATGAACAAGGCGTGAGGGATGCAATGGGCTGAAGGAGAAAACAGATACATACTCTTTGCTTCGTACACGAGGTTCAATACATCCACATCGTCTGAGGCTTTGATTGTACATATGTCGTCGTCTTTCGCGCATTTTAACACTTTGGTGAGTGAGTTCAAGTTGACGCCCAGGGGCATGGGACGGTCACAGCGGTACTTTTTGAAACCTGACGCCTCGAGGTTAACGGCGACAAGCGCGACGTGGGAGTTGTCCATTGCTTGGAGATTCTTCATTGCGATGATCAAAATGAGACTGGGTGGTTCAAGGGTGGAAACGTACGATTCCCTCCTCATTACACTCGAAATTGGCATCTGTCACGAGCTCTTTGACGGCTAACCAAAGGCGAGGTCAGCGACAGCTCCTTACTTTAGGATGAGATGCCCACAGTCTAGCAAGCGCTTCAAGAGGGCGGCTTCCTCCAGCTTGGCCTCGAGCATGGTGGGCGGGCGAGATCGTACTTTGAACGGGACAAGGAGTAACGCGTTCAACGGGACGCGTTTTTGAAGCGGAGCTTGGTCACGAGCGTCGCGTAGCGTCACACTCGTGATGTCACGCGTATGTAACGTGATCGCGCCGGTCGCGATGCTGCTCGTTGTCGTGGACGACGACGACGAGCCACTGAACAATGCGCGGTCGCTGTGATGGCCGACGTCGGCGGTGCCGGTGATGGTGTGGTCTGGTTGCGAATGCATGGTGAACCCGTCTGGATTGGGACCGGAAAACTCCGCATGACCCTTTCCTTTTGTTTCGCTGCTTACATGGACTCTAGTACCACGACCACTGTAAATCTTCCCCGGCTGGCTTTCCGGTTCCCTTCTCTTTACTATCATGATGCAGTCCCCGCTCACCACCGACCGAGGAAAACTTCGCATGGAAAGACTCAGACAGCTTGAGCTCGAACAGCTCCAGTGGGAACAAGAGGCGCTTGTCATGCCAGAGGTACGACCAGCGTCATGCGTGTCCGCTGATTCACGCGACCTCGAACAGGACCTCAACCGCGCGCTCTTTCTCTCCTTCGAGTCTGTCAAGACCGAATTCAGCGACCTCGACGGCCTGTCTTGGCCTCGCTACCCCGTCCCACTCGTTACCAATCCCTGGGTACGTCCCTAGCCCATGCCACTCCCTGCAATTCTCACCGCCACACTATAGGTTGTCGAAGAACCAACACCAAAACTCACCTGCACGGAAATAGACGAGTTTCCGACCGCACCGGACTCCTGCGACGCATGCACTCCCGTCCATTCTCCGACGTTCCCTCACCATTCTCCCCAGCGACGTCCACCACCAATGCCTCTTCCATATGCCTCGTCTTCCCGTGCAGACATGACCCCGGATACCATTCGTGTATCGCGCCTCGCTCAATCCTCTCGAAGCCCTCTACAGCCCACAAACCAGTTCTTCTCGGCCCAATACAGCGCATCCCACAAGGATCCACTTGCCCATGGTCCGGGATCTCCGTACACTCTCGCTCACTCACACCCTCCCGCAAACCTGACGTTGGCATGCCATAGTCTGCGACACCCAGCCTATAGACACAGTTGAATCCCCTACGCTCTCATCGATAACTGGCAATGCTGGAAGTTGGAAAAAATACAACAAGACACTAATTAAATACGCTTTATTCAATCGACGGATATATCTCGCTCATAAATCGGAATGGACAAATTTCAAGACATACAGATTGCATCCCGTCCCGTCCTTCTTGCTTCGTTGATACGGACTGGGCTAGTGGATACGTCCCAAACGGTAACTGTGGCATGTTTTTTGTGTATTTTTTACCTGGACCATGTTGTATCTGTAACAACGGAAGAAATATAGAACAACTGAAACTTGACGCGTGACGGTGTAAGGGAAGAGAAAATTGGACCAACATGGGCAAACAGGACCAAGGCTTGTAATAACGTACCGTAGCAACTCAAGGCTTCGCTACGCCAAAACGAATATCAACATTTGACGACGACGACGACGACCAAGTTCCTTTTGATTTGCACTACCGTCGTCGACGGGCGCGACGAGCTGAACGTGTTGCAGCCGACTTTGCTTTCGTCGTCCTTTCCTGACGCGCCATGACTACTCAGACGTTAGGTATGCCTCGTGTCGGTTCAACTTGTCGCGTGGTAGGCACCTGCTAACGAACCCGCTCTCTATTCGCTCGGCCGCTCTCCCTATCGACACGTTCACGCACGCGCATTCGTGGTTATATCCCGCAGTCCCTTCAGAGAACTGGGACGACGACTTCGAGTTCAGTCAGAGCAACTCGAACAATAACCCAAAACCTAAGTATTCCACGAAACTGGAACGGAGGATCAGTCCTCCCCTCGAACCTCGTCTCTCTGTCGCCTCATCTCACTTCTCAGAAGACTGGGACGCAGAGGATGGACCCAGGCAGCCGTCTCCCAGGGCACCGGTAGCGGGAAGTAGCCGAACAGGAGGCATGAGTGGTATCAGCAGCAGGCTCGATACCTGGGCGGAGCCCGGTCCATCTACACCAACGAAGCATGGGGGTACACAGGCACAAGCTGAGAACTGGGACGATGATTTCGAGGACAAGGCTGACTCCCCCCCTGGTCGACGTCATCATGCTCACCGGGCCTCCCATCATCCATTTCAACACCACCATCATTCCCATGCCCACAAGCTTCGAACGCGCCATTCATATCATACACCGCCGCGTCCGAACCTTCGCGCTGAGCCTGAAAACTGGGACGACGACTTTGACGACCCTATGGACCCGTCAAGCTCCACATCGCCCAGCAAGACCGATAATGATAACACCCCCGTGAAGCGTACGCGTCGAGAGGCATATGTCGATACTTCAGATGAGGAGGAGGACGTTGGTTTCGGATTCTCAGAGGACAAGGAAGAGGACAAGACCGTCACTGCACGTTCACGAACGGCGCCCATGCCTTGTGGTGGCTCTTCAAATTCCCATTCACATCTGGGTTCGCTTCATTCACTACCTCCTCCCGTGCCTGCTCTTCCTCATGCCCTTTCCCCCCCGTCCATCGAGCCCCATCCCCGCTCACCTACCGTGTCGGTGTTCTCAATTCCAACGACGTCGGGGCGGAATTCAATCGGCTACTTCAATTCCACGTCGCATCTCGTCCTTTCAGGTGCCTCATCCCTCGCCATGCTTCCTCCATCTCCACCCCAGCGTGAACGGCGACGTCTTCGTAAAAAATCACGACCACCACATATGGATAACAATGTATTTGAGCTGATCGAAGAAAACCGCGATTCGTCGTCTCCACCGTTGCCACCTTCAACGCCCGAAAGAGACAGAGCATCCTCTCCGCCTATGGTGCCGATGATGCACTCTTCTTCGGTGGAAGCTACCCATGGAAGTGGGGGGTCGAAAACGCCGCTTTTATCACGCATCGGTTCCGTCAAGAAATGGGGCGTCAGGAGGAAAAGAGCTAGCACTGGACCTGCGGAGATGCAGGAGTTTACCGCATCCAGTGGAGGCATGGTAGAGGAAGATGGCACACCCCGACCCCCAAGCTCCCTTGAACAGGCACAGCCGCAGACGCCCTCTAGTACCCGGAACCGTAATTCTCATCACTCAGGAGGAACGCGCACCACCTGGTTTTTTCGTCCTGGCGGCGCCCATTATGGGGCTGGGTCTCCGCCGCCGGGACACGCTGAACTCAAACATGAGAAGAGCCTAGATCAGCCGCGGTTGAGACCTGGGGCTGGGGTAGGTGGGAGCGAGGGAGGGGGGCAGGTGCCTACGACGCCGAGCAAGGGCGGGAAGCTCTCGAAGCGGAAAGCGAGTGGTGTACCGCTCGAGTATACGAGTAGCGGGGAGCGAACGGGTGAAGGGTCATCTTCGACGTCGGGCGTGGCGGGACTGGGGAAGCCATCGCTTGGGCCGAGCAGACGACCGACGTCGATGCAAGTGTCTAACGGATCTTCTCTGTCGATTGGCACCGGGAGCAACAAATTCGCGTCAGTTGGGACTAGACACGCCTCGTATGGGTCTTCGATCGGTCGAGCGTCCTCACGAGTGTTCTCAACACCCACTCCTACGGAGAGCACGGAAGATCTGCCGCCGATGCCTGCGCTTCCTCCGCAAGAAGGTTCCAGGAGCTTCATGGGCAGCGTACGCAAGATCAGCCTTGTCAGCGGGAAGAAACACAAGAGGAAGAAATCTTCTCTCGAAATCGCTTACACTCCTCCCGTGCCTCGCACTTCACTTCAGGGTGATATGGGCGACGACAAGGGTCGGGAGCACGATGCGGATGGGGACGCAAGGATGCAGATGCAATCACAAACCTATACACCTAATTTGTTACCCCCCATCGAACTGCATCCTCCATCGCCACCACGGGCGATCAATGGCATGTCAACGGCCCGTTCGATACCGCTCAATATAAGCGATGAGATCGAGCCCATGATGCCCTCGATGAGCGCGCCCTCTTGCATAACCATGTCTCCATTTCCTTCCCCGGCTTCTCCAGTGGCGTCAAATAAAGCAACGCCCAAATCACCAGGATCACCGCAGTCAGCGTCGCTGGGTCGTACTGCACAAGTCCCTAATCCATCCCCTTCGAATGCATCGGTACCAAGAAGAAATTCATTGGGTGATCTGAAGATCCCTCCGAGAATCAGTCAAGCGCAGATCGGACTAAAGAGAGATTTGGGGTTGGTTCGAGAGTTTGCAACCAGTGTTGACAGTGAATGTTTCTCCATGTTCCGCCCAGAAATGGTACTGACTATAGGCGCCTCTGCGACATAGGACTGAAAGAGTTGCGATCAGCCTATCATCATCTGCATGCCGAAGTGCAGAACGTCCTCGAAAGTGCTCCCCCATCTCGTGCGACGTCGCCCAACGTGCTCAATCTTGTCCGTCCGCAATCTCGGCTACGCTCCCATACAGCTCCTCCACCCAACACTTCCTCGAGTGTTCCAAACACATTTGCGGAGCACAAACACATCGCTACTACTCTCCATGCTATCACCGTCAAGTATAAAATATCATGGGAATGCGCAGAGTTGCTGATTGAACTCGGCGGAGGGACGCCTTCTCCATCTTCACCTCCGGCGCCCGAGCCGTCTTCGAGCCTCTCAGCCCCAACTGTGACAATGCAAGCAGAGCTCGATCGTCGAAACAATCGCGAGAGAGCTGTGACCCTTTCAGGGGAAGAGTCGAAGCCACCTCCAGTGACACTCGCGAGCGGCGCCACGATATCGCCACCAACGTCTGGTCCTCCCAACGTTGCGTGGCGCGCATCGACGGGCCGGCATGATCTCAGTCAACGGCAGCTCGTTCTCCTTCGGGATATGCTCAGTGGTGGCGAGGTCCCCCCCGACGACCTTCCTTCACTCGAGGAGAATGTGAATAGGAACTGGCGATGGGGTGATGCGATGAGTAGCACGGTCACGCTTCCTTCCGAAGAGTCCGGGTCTCGAGGAGCTGATCAGGGAGAAACTAGGAAGAAGAAGCGGCGCGGCGGAAGGATGGGCCTGACTGGGTTGCGGGATATGTTGAGAATGCTGAAGCGGAGTCATTCGGAGCAGGCAGGGACACCGCCCGTGCCCGCTTTACCAGTCGCCGCCTCGACTGCCTCGCTCAGTACCGAGTCCTCGCACCATTCACATCATTATCCACATGGACAGCTTGGACCAGGTGGTGCTCATAGAGCATGCAAGACGAGTACTGGACCCGAATCGGTACGGTTGACGAAGGACACGCCAGTCAATTCACCGTATAGTGGACCGGCTTTGAACCACAAATCATCTCCTCGGCGGCCTTCGCTCGCGTCAATTTTCAGGCTAGGACAGAAGAACAAGGGTACGGCGTCTTCTTCCGCAGGGGAGTCGTCGCAAGACAGCCGGAGCGATGTGCGGAGCGCAAGCCGAGGGAGTAACGTGACGGGAGAAGAAGAGGACTGGGACCGGATAGAGGCAGCGATCGATTTGGACGGGGCGGCGCGGGCGTTGGGGGTCGAAGGCACGACGACCATCAAAGGACGCAAAGGAATTATGTCGCCGTTCCTTTCCGAGTATCCTCCAGGGCAGGTTTCTGGACCGACACTCCGACCTGTGACGCCGCGCCGTGGTCCAGACGTAACGCAAGCACTGCGTTTGGAGGCGGAGGCGTCTCCTCGGTCCCTCCGGCCGATGCGGTCGACGCGTCTGTCGAACGTGGAAGAGGTAGAGGACGGCGAACGCCAAGTGCCGTCTGGTGCCAAGGCGGAGAACCGTGTGTCACTGCCTCGGGTGAGTCCGCATCGACCGCTCTCGAGGGGGGCAATGGCGGGGAGTAGTCGGACGGGGTCTGTTCGGAGTGCGCCGCCACAGCCGCTCGACGATGCACTTGCGCTTCCCGAGATCAAGTTGTCGATGACGCCGGAGAACATCAAGCCGTTGCTGGAGAACGCGAAGGAGGTGCATGTGCGATGTCACGAGTGCATCCGGGAGTTACGTGCATTGTTGGACGCGATGCCGGCTGTCGTCTTGCCTGTGTCCGCTAGCTGAGCTTTGGCATTTCCGTAGGGTTTTGCCCATGTACAGTCGGACGCTTTCACTCTTCCTCGCGCACGCTCCTGGGTATTCACCTCTATCTTTTGTTCTCGTTCCCGATTCCAAGGTAGATTTGTGGCAGCATCCCATGACGGTGTGCTATTTACAAGTGACAGTCATTTTCCGTCCTCTTTCTGGTTGTCTGTGACATTTTCACGTTTTCTTTTCTCTTTCTTTTTATCCGTCTCGTTGCATTGCTCTTTTCTTGACCATCACACAAGGACACTACGTTTTTTTTTTCCTTATCCTTTTCTTTTTCTATCGACGATACATAGTACGCGTATGCGCACATAACGTGTAACTCACGAACTGACGGTATATAATGTGTTAACGTACATAAACAGCAGCCTACCAGCCTCAAGTTGAACAGCTTCGTTGGACAACAAAGGAGGCTCAAGGAGTCAGCGTCCGCCCCACTCGGATCACCTTTCATTCACCACGCGTATGGGTATGTATCGGCGCTCATGACGGCCTGGTAGAGGAGCAGAAATGCAGTTTCATTCAAACCCTCGTTCGATCGCTTTCAAAGGTCCCATTGACATTACATACTACATATTTTGAAAGTAGGAGCATTCCGGGACCAACAATAGTTTCCGTTGCCAGTGCCAGTGGCGGCTTTGAAAGCGTAGAAATGAGAGGACGGCTAGTAGTTCTGGTATCCATTCGGTTGGCTGGTTTACGTCGACGGTGGGCATTCACTGGCACCTGTACTAAGCCTAGAGGCCCTCGCAACGCTCTCAGAAAGACACAGCCATACTCAGCAAGGAGTACTCTCAACAGGTTATTTGGAGACCTCGCCGGCGATGCGTCTGCATTTCACATACAAAGTGCAGAATTGACGCTGACGCTAAGCGCGCGCTGTCCTGAGACGGAGTATCCACTGGCATTGTCCATCTGGAATTCCAGGTTTACGTTGATCTTCTACAGGGATATAAGACCTCAAGGAGGCACTTGCGCTCGAACGCAATGCACTGGAACTTCGCCCGCAGGGGCATCCTGATCGAGCCAGTTCACTGGGCAACATCGCGGCTTGCCTCCTCACCCGTTTCATGCAGCTCGGAACATTGTCTGACCTTGACGAGGCACTTGCCCTTGCACGCAACGCATTGGAACTTTGCCCACCACAGAGTCGTAAAAGCGATGAAGAGCACATTCCACAAAAGAATGGCAGCAGTGCTGAACCAAGGGGGACGGCGAAATTGTAACCACGCGCAAGGGGGCCTTGGACGGGGAAGAATGAACTCACGGACGCGAGAAAGAGAAAGTGTGGCCTACATCGCCGCCTTATCAAAGGGGATTAGGGTTTCCTCATAGAAGAACCCAGCAGTGAGATATATCGAAATGATCAAGGGAGTGAGAACTCCTGCGGTGGCCCAGCCATCCGCTGATCCAGATGTCACCGTATATATGAAAAGAATGAGTGCAACTGACGGTGTTATATCAGCACTGTATGCGAATAGTATTCGCACATAACGTATAACTCACGATCTAACGGTATATAAGGCTTTAACCAACATAAACAACTGAGCCTACCACTGGCCTTTGAAGACTCGAGAGTTTCAATGGTTGGACAACAAACTCTTCACCGTCCGCGTCACCCCTGGCCAACTTCCCCTGATCACCTTTCATTGACCATGCGCATACCGGATGCTCAGAGGGGCAGAAATGCAGTTTCATTGAAACTGGGAGCATTGGACGAACAATAGTTTCGCGGCGTTGGCGGCTTTGAAGGCGTGGAGAAATGGGAGGATGAGCTTGGTGCTTATGGAGATTCTGGTGTCCGTTCGGTTGCTGGTCGACGTCGGTGGGTAGTATTCACCTGCAAGTTCAGCGCCGGAAAGCAGACCTAGACCCTCAGATCCAGAGTCCAGACCATGAGTCGCCCGTTGGCAACGCTCTCAGGGTCAGATAGCCTTATTGACAGGAATGCTCTTGGCAACAAGACATTCTGAATCGGGTCAGAATTATGTGGGGACCTCGATGGGCCGCGTCTGCTTTTCGCACATACAACGTGCAGAATTGGCGCCAGCACCAACCACGAGCTGTCCTGAGAGGAAGCCTACCCATTTTGCATCGTGTCTTGCACGACCCCAGCATGATCAGGTGGCTCCATCTGACTCGGCATGAGGCAGTCTTGGCACAGTTCATGGGCGTCATTTTTGTTTTCGCATGTATTGCTCGTACCTGCGCTGTAAGTGTATGTGAGGCTGTGGTAGAACTCTGGTCCTTTACCACCACTGGAACGAGACCGTCATGAGAGGTAAGCCTAACATTCACTGCAGACTGGAATGTCAGATTTACATGTTCTTTGCAGAGTTAACGAAATTCGCCTATGCTTCGTGGAAGACTGGAACGAAAATCACCCTCCACCGCATTGCATTGCGCGTTTGGCCAAAACGGCTCGGTCGACCTGCCCTGATGGTCAACCTCGCAGGTCTCCTCTACATCCAGTTTGAGCAGCGGGGTGCGATATCAGACCTTGATGAGGCACTTGCCCTCGAACACAATGCATTGGAACTTCTGCCGCACGGGCATCCTGATCGTGCCCTTTCACTGCACAACATCGCACTTTACCTCCATACCCGTTTCCAACAGCTCGGAACGCTTTCTGACCTCGAGGAGGCACTTGCCCTGGAACGCAATGCATTGGAACTTCGCCCGCAGGGGCATCCAGATCGAGCCACTTCACTGGCCGACCTCGCGGTTTACCTTGGTACCCGTTTCGAGCAGCTCGGAATACTGTCTGACCTTGACGAGGCACTTACTCTCGAACGCAATGCATTGGAACTTCATCCACAGGGACATCCAGATCGAGCTCTTTCACTCGGCAACCTCGCGAGTTCCCTCCATTCCCGTTTCCAGCAGCTCGGAATATTGTCTGACCTCGAGGAGGCACTTGCCCTGGAACGAAATGCATTGAAACTTCGCCCCCAGGGACATCCTGATCGGGTCACTTCACTGGGAAACCTCGCGGTTTACCTTGGTACCCGTTTTGAGCAGCTCGGAATACTGTCCGACTTTGACGAGGCATTTGTCCTCGAACGCAATGCATTGGAACTTCATCCGCAGGGACATCCAGATCGAGCTTTCGCACTCGGCAACCTCGCAAGTTCCCTCCATTCCCGTTTCAAGCAGCACGGAACGTTTTCTGATCTCGAGGAGGCACTTGCCCTCGAACGCGATGCATTAGAGCTCCGCCCGCAGGGACATCCTGATCGGGCCACTTCACTGGGCAACCTCGCGGTTTACCTTGGTACCCGTTTCGAGCAGCTCGGAATACTATCTGACCTTGACGAGGCACTTGCCCTCGAACGCGATGTATTGGAACTTCGTCCGCAGGGGCATCCAGATCGCGCCACTTCATTGGGCAACCTCGCGAATTCCTTCCATTCCCATTTCCTGCAGACCGGAACGCTTTCTGACCTCGAGGAGGCACTTGTGCTCGAACGCAATGCATTAAAACTTCGCCCGCAGGGGCATCCAGATCGAGCCACTTCATTGAGCAGCATTTCACTTTACCTCCATTTCCGTTTCGAGCAGCTCGGAATACTGTCTGACCTTGACGAGGCACTTGCCCTCGAACGCAATGTATTGGAACTTCATCCGCAGGGCTATCCAGATCGAGCACTTTCACTGGGTAACCTTGCGAGTTGCCTCCATGCCCGTTTCAAGCAGCTCGGAATGTTGTCTGACCTCGAGGAGGCTTTTGCCCTCGAACGAAATGCATTGGAACTCCGCCCGCCGGGACATCCTGATCGAGCCACTTCACTTGGCAACCTCGCGAATTTCCTTCATTCCCGTTTCGAGCAGCTCGGAATACTTCTTGACCTCGAGGAGGCAATTGCCCTCGAACGCAATGTATTGGAACTTCATCCACAGGGTCATCCAGATCGAGCCCTTTCACTGGGCAACCTCGCGATTTCTCTCCATTCGCGTTTCAATCAACTCGACACACTTTCTGACGTCGAGGAGGCACTTGCCCTGGAACGCAATGCATTGGAACTTCGCCCTCAGGGACATCCTGAACGGCCCACTTCACTGGGCAACATTGCGAGTTGCCTCCATTCCCGTTTCAAGCGGCTCGGAACGCTGTCTGATCTCGACGATGCACTTGCCCTTGCACGCAATGCATTGGAATTTCATCCGCAGGGGCATCTAGACAGGGCCCTTTCACTGGGCAAGGTCGCGAGTTACCTCCATGCTCGATTCAAACACTTGCATAACATGAGTGATCTCCGGGAAACATTCACACTATATTCTCAACTCTCTGACGTTGCTCACGCAGTGTCTTCCAACGATTTCGAGTGTGCCAAACAATGGATCCAGGCAGCGGAAGAGTGCGAACACACTACAACAGTTTTGGCCTACCAAACGTTTTTGCGCTTCAGTGTTCAGCACCTCGCTACTCTCCCGTCTCTGCCTCAGCATCTTGCAATACTCAAACAACTCATGACGTCAACAGCAAATGACGCATTTTCGGCCTGTGTTCGCCACGGCAATCCTGCCAACGCAGTTGAACTTCTTGAACAAGGACGCGGTATCTTCTGGAGCCAGTTAATTCGCCTTCGCTCTCCCCTTGACAAAGTCATAGCATCCGGTGACACGGGGAAGAAATTGGCAGAAAAGTTCACACAGTTGGCATCCTTACTTCGCAATGTGCTTGATGCCCCTTCCAACGCTGAGTCTCAGCACGATCGGGCGTTCCGTCTCAACATCCAACTGCAGGATATTGTCACGGAGATTCGCAACCTGCCTGGCCTCTCACGTTTCTTTCTCCCCCCACTCTTTTCAGATCTCCAAATTGCAGCTTCCTGTGGATCAGTCATTATCGTCAATGCCAGCCAGTACAGCTGCGATGCGCTCATAGTTCTACCTGACCGAGATCCCGTCCACATTCCTCTCCCCATCACGAAACCCCGCGTCTCTGAACTAGCCCTACAACTTCGTTCTCTGACATTGCGCGCCAGATTTGGGGATATGACAAAGGAGTTCTTGACATTTCTACGAGAACTTTGGGATGTAGTCGTTTTCCCAATCGTGGCAATCCTTCAGGAGTTCTGTCCCCGGCGATCGCGCATCTGGTGGTGCCCGACGGCCGAGTTCTCTCTTCTCCCGTTGCATGCTGCCGGTTCGTTTCGGAAGGGACAGCCGACGCTCCCTGATCTTTATATTTCTTCATATACACCCACCTTGACAGCCCTCATTCGCGCTCGTCAGAAAAGACCACTGGACCCATCCATAGACCAGCATCGATTTTTGGTCGTAGGCCAGGCGCAGGCTCCAGGACAGTGCGAACTCGTTTCAGTGAACACTGAGCTATCCAGTATATCACAGCGTATCGGGTCTGTCGCTGCGCTTACTAGCATTCAAGACCAGGACGCAACCATCGCCAAGGTTGTTGAAGAGCTCAAAAAGAACGAGTTCGTTCACCTTGCCTGCCACGGAATCCCGGATCCGAAGCAACCGTTCGAGTCCGGGTTTGCTTTGGGCGACGGGCTGTTGAAAGTCGAAGACATCATGCGATACGAGTTGCAGAACGCCCAATTTGCGTATCTATCTGCTTGTCATACGACCGTTGGAGACGAGGAGAGTCCGGACGAGGTAATCCATCTTGCTGCAGCCATGCAGTTCGCCGGATTTCGTTCCGTGATTGGCACGATGTGGGCTGTGGATGATGGGCACACGAACGAGATCACATCCAAGTTTTACCAACATCTGCTAGATGAGTCTGGTCGTCTGGATCATACTCGTGCAGCGCTGGCGTTGCACAGGACGATGAACAGTCTTCGTTTGAGCAAGATCCCCGTCGATCAACGAATCCTGTATATACATATCGGTGCCTAGTAATTTCTGCTTTTCGGTGAGTACGTGTTTTCTGCGTGCAGGACCACTGAGACTCATGCACCTTAAGATGCTATTTTAGATGTAATTTACACCAAGGGTTCTTAAAGGATTGCGTATTTTTACGAGCAGCTCTTCGCTTCGTTACAATGACGAAGAGCGCTTTTCATACACCAGATCTTGCGTGGCAGATAGCAGGGGGCAATCGTGACGAAGGTCGACATCGCCCGGTGGTGAACCTGAGTTCGTAGTACATATGTAATTGTGGACGATTTGACCCGACCATTTCCTGAGCTCCACGACATCGACGAAGTTTCGAGGTGCGAGGCTCAGGTGCTGTGTGCTGGCAGTAGATCCACTAGCAGACGTGGTTCCTCAGAGGAACCCAGTCAAATTCCAGCAGCATTTCCCGCACATGAGCACAAGGCCTTAAGGGGAGCACATTGCCCTTCCCTCGCGTTCCAGTGAAATGTGGCTCACGCATGCGTTCCTCTCATGCACAGACCCTCGAGCTCGGACGCCACTGTGCACCGATCACCGTCTTGCCTTTCGCATCACCGTGGCGGCACTATCAAACATTCATCGGGAGGTAACGGAAACGATACGCGATGATTTTTCAGAGCCTACCAGTGCGTCAACAATCACGTAGTGCCTATGTTCTCTCAGACATCTCATGTACTGTTCCAGTTGAAGATTTGAAATTCCTTTCGCTGGACATCGATAAGCTGGTGAGTCCGAGTGCCGGCTTTTCTCAGCCAATAGAATGCAAGTTCGAGTTTGTTGCGCCGACGTGATGGTGGTTGGCGGGTAACTTATTCAGCAAGACAATCGATCAGGGGAAAAGTGGTCGGGGTGCGTCACGGGGACCGTGACAGACGATCTCGCGTTTTGTCACTTGAGAACGGGCGCACATGCCATGTCGTTCCTCGTCCTCTCCGCTCCAGACGTCGACGCGGTGGTATCAGAGCTACAGCTAAATGATCTCGAGGCGCTTATGGCCTCCGTCTTCTATAGGCTCTCCACCAGGTCAGATTATGCGTCCCCACACAGAACATCCATATCAATGTCGCGACACACGGCGCTCTTCATGCCGTCTCGCATGCCAGACCTCGGAACGACCATCAAAGTCGTTTCTATTCCCTCTCTTCCAGAAGCTCGGCAAGGGCTGCCCGCCTCCACCCTCGTCCTGGATGAAGTCACTGGCTGTGTCAAGGCAATCGTGAACGCCACAGCATTGACGGCCCTCCGGACTGCTGCTGGTGCGATTCGATTCCCCTTTCGATCTATGGACAACTGGGGCGTCCAGCGACTGACCAAATGACAGGATCCATCCTGGCCACTCGTCTCCTTATCTCCAAGGCCCCAAAGACCTTGGTTGCATTCGGTGCCGGAAAACAAATCAAAGCCCATGTCGATCTTCACCTCCGCGCATTCTCATCGTTCGAATCCTGCATCGTCGTCAACCGCTCGGATAACGCGCGTCTACACGAGCTTGCGTCGTCTCTCCGCCAACCGCATCCCTCCGTAGCATTCAATACGCTCACCTTAGACGATGATCGCGTGAAGGATGCGGTACGAAATGCAGATGTGATCTGTACGGCTACTTCATCCGAGAAGCCACTCTTCCCATCCGACTGGGTCTCGCCCGGCACACATCTCAACCTGATTGGGAGTTTCACGCCGCACATGCACGAAGTCGATTCAAACCTCATCAATCGGGCATGGAAAATCGTGGTAGACTCGCGAGATGCTTGCGCGATCGAAGCCGGAGAACTTATCGCTGCCGGAAAGGCAATAGATCCGAACGCAAGCTTGATTGAGCTTGGTGAGTTGATAGAGGAGGGTGATGATGGGAAAATTGTATCCATGCTGCCCCAGGACTTCAGAGAGCCAGATGGGGTGACTATATTCAAGTCCGTGGGGGTTGGGCTGCAGGACGTGGCTATCGCAGGTCTCGTGCTATCCCGTGCGGAACATATGGGATATGGAACACGAATTGAAAATTATCACTTATGATGAGAAAAAAATTTCGTCGGGCTTCGGGGATTAATTCCTGTCGGTGAGGAGTTTGTAGTACCTGTTATCATTCCGACTGCGCTCGGTTCCTGGTTTCTAGCCGTATAAAAAGCCCGAACACCATGATGGGATATCACAGGCGAAGACCCCGGAAATCGCTTCTCGTGTGAAACATCCCAATTTGGTACATCCCTTAAGCGCAACTGACTTTGAAAATTTGCTTATAAGCCGTCGCCCCGTACTTACATTGTTCCCCACTTCTTCCTCGTTGCCGTGTTTCTGCCAGTGGGCCTTCCTAGATGCTGTCCACTCCTTCGCCGTCACTCCATGTACCTCTGGAACTAGCCATGTTGGTTCAGGTGACTGCCTCTCATACTCGCCGTTACTGGTCCTCGTCACAGCAAGTTTGTAGTTGGTTTGTGTTACTTATAATGTATGATGTGTAATGTAGCTCTATGCAATCTACCTAGTTGTGTCCAAGTGTGCCTTCGAGTGAAAAATATGTTATGAGGTGTAGTATGGTTGTAAGTTGCCTCGGTGTTGTACCTAAGTATTATACAAAGACACCATATCGATGTACATAGCTATGAAGTGTTGGCCATAGGGAACTGCATGGGTAAACCCGCGGGTGTCCCGGTACTGACCCGCACCCGTACCCGCGACAGGTCAGTACCCGTAGCAGGTTTGACCCACGGGTATGCCCTGTGGGAACGAGGGTGGTGAGGGTGAGGGCGTGCGAGCAAGCGCGCATACACGCACAGACTCAATGTCTGCGCGTATACGCGCGCTTGCGTGCACACGGAAGCGGGGGTGTCAGCGGGGTGCGAAGGGTCAGCGACTCGGGCGAGGACACCTCACGAGGGGTGAGAGGGAGAGGACGACAGCAACGGTGACAGCGTCAGCACTGTTGTGTCGTCGTGGGGCGGGTGAGGACAAGGGAGGAGGAGGAGGAGGGCGACAACATCGTTGTTGTCGTTGCCGTTGTCGCGTCGTCGTGTCGTCCCGAGGTATGTGAGGACGAGGAGGAAGAGGGAGGGAGAGGGAGAGGACGACAGCGTCGTCGCGTTGTTGTCGTTGTTGTCGTTGTTGTCGCCGTCACGTCGCGTCGTCGCGTCGTCCCGAGGTAGGTGAGGCCTTGAGGACGGGGAGGGAGAGGGAGAGGGAGAGGGAGAGGACGACGGCATCGTCGTCGTCGTCGTTCGTGTCGTCGCTTCGTCGTGTCGTCGTTGTCGTCGTTCACTGTCATTGTCGTAGTCACGTCGCGTCGTCGCGTCGTCACGTCATCCCAAGGTAGGTGAGGACGAGGAGGATGGGAGAGGGAGAAGGAGAGGGAGAGGACGACAGCGCCGTCGTCGTCGTTCGCGTCGTTGCCGCGTCGTTGCCGCGTCATCGCATCGTCGCATCGTCGTGTCGTCGCATCGTACAAGTTGGAAGCTGTCGAGGCCAACTCAAACCGGGAAAATGGTTCTGGTACCGAGTCCACGAAATGGGTACGGACGGCGCAATGAGTGACGCGCGCCGTGACTCGAACGCAAGCCGTCGCCACATCACTGTTGCGAGCACGACGGTGTGCGGGTGAGGGCGGGGCGACGAT